>OW388301.1:65958242-66143242 GCA_936450465.1 Gibbula magus
CTTATCTCCTGACCTCTCTCTGGAGCTTTCAGTTTTGGTGCTTCCCATTCTTCTTCTTCCAACCAGTCTAATGGTGGGTTAATGTCAGGGTTAACATCCTGTGAAAGAGGGAATTCATTATCAGACAGTCCTTCATCATCCATAATGGAGTGACGATGCTCATGTGTAGGCTCCTTGACCCTGATTCCCAACTTGGTTTTCAGGTTCTCGATGTCAGAGAATGACAAGTTATCAATCTTCTTAGCAGACTGTTCTTGCTTATCTTTCTTCTTAGACCTTGCTAGGTATATATGTACAGCCGAAGGCTCAATGGAAAATAATGTGCTCCATCGTCCGAACATAAGTTTGTGAAAGAAATATGTGGAAAAGGGTGTTAGGATCCTATCACAGTGTCGGCTGCTGCAGTTCAGACAAATGTGGGTTCTAAATTTTTAAAATTGGGTCTTCGGATCCGATAGTAACCTTAGTTCTGGTTTATGGTATCGGCAAATTGGCTTGCACGGCTGGTGAACCTGCAGTGTTCTCCCCATGAGTAACGGCGATGGAGAGGACTCGGTGCTCCAATGGGAGTGTTATGGTAGGCAAGCAGTGACATGTAGGGATCAGTCCCACTTTGCTTAGCCTTGGTGAGAAGTCTCTTCACTGTTTGTACAGACTACTCTATCAGAGCATTAGCATGGGTATACAAAGGTGACGAAGTCGTATGTTTAATGTTCCTAGAATTGATAAAACTGTCACTGTTCCTCCGTTGTTGGTGCCGTTGTGGATGGAGGTATGGCATGGTGTCCTCTCTGCTTCAGTTTAATCTGCTTCATACCAATGTCAGTTCCCATTGAATGTCTTCATCATGCCGTCTTATTTTTTTCCATGGTTCATCGGGACCAAATCTTCTTCTCCGCCTGATGTTGAAACAAGCTGGGTGTTTGATTGGTCACATGACTGGAGCATCTGCTGTACATGCTGATTCAGTCCTATATATTGTAATAGGCGCGTTTCAGACCCCCAGTGACAGCTGAAAATTGAACACTAAATTATAGCAGCGTGATGTGAAAATCAACCTTTATTGGACTTTGCGTTGTGTACTTATATTTTAATGTGAATATTTCACAGACTGACTTGTTGCAACTCAAGACTCAGAACCAGTTCATGAATGAGGAATAAAGTTCAAATGAGAAACAACAAGATAAACAACAAGATTTTATTACAAAAAGATAGAAAACTAAAACTCAACAAGCACCAGTTCTTTCACTCACATTCCTAAATCAGCCCTACAGGGACATGAATATCATCTAAAGTTTCTCTTAAAAGCCACCCACACCATCCCGCAATAATGATTAAATTACCCAAAAAAGAACAGCCTAACTCTTATTTCTTTCCTCCGCTAATTTTCCCCCAGCCCAACCTAACACTACACCCCCATATATATCGTCTAGCATCCTACTGTGTATTTATGTAAACTTACATCATAGTGACTGGATAACATGAAATATTGTGTTGTAATACAAATTTGTTAAACACATAATGCCATAGTCACACACACACATGTATTCCCCGCATAGATAGCACCAATTGGCAACATATCATTGTGTCTATAAGCTACATTGTTGCCCAAAACGCTGTTCTAAGTCGTTTTGACGGAGAAGGACTGTCAAGTTTGTTCACAATTTCATATAACGAGATTGCTTTTCCTTCTTCATCCGACTTGACATTTGCTCGCGGGGAATACACAGAATGAGACTGACGCTAGCTAGTGGGTCACACAACTGGTGATATGGTTACTCACAGGGTGGGGAAAACCCTGTACTACAAGGAGCTACCTTAGATGTTGCTTGGATCGCCAAGACTGGAACAACTCAATACAGGAAACAGGTCACTTATTTATAGGGCTCTAGGATAACCCTTAACCTACTGTCGGCAGACGTCTCCGCCAATCAGCGCCTTCGTTAAATATCTAGCACCACAACTGGTCTACCTAATGCACCTCGCTACGATAAACAATGGCTCCAGTGAGAAGAAGCCCTGTTATTAGAGCAAAGTTAAACAATGGCTACAAGTCTACCCAATAAACAATAAGTCCAGGTAATTAATAAGATGTAAATATTCCCAAATTAAGCTCCCAACTCCTGATAACGATAGAATACTTTACCCCAAGAAAATAAAGGAAAAATGGCTGACAGTTTACAAAAATATACCACATTCTCACAAAAATACAGATCTCAATGCGAGAAATGCGTTGGGGTAGAGAGCATCCCAATATCCTGGCCGGAAGCTCTGGAGCGCCGCCTGATCCTCGCGACTCTTCCGGTATGGCATGGCTCTCCGGCGGTGGCTGCAATACGACGCTCCAGGATCCTGGCAGGCGGTCTGACATGAAAGTGTGGCATCACCTGGGTCTACAAATCTTCGATTTGGACAGAAGACAGTTCCGATCACTTCTGCAGGCTGATGTGATCTCAGGTGCTGATCTGCCGCCTTCTTCTTCTCAAAAAACCTTCCTGCAGGCCCCACGGTGGAACAACCGGACGTTGGCCTGGTGGATCTTATCCAGTGGTCCAGAAGTCTGCCATACTTGTGGTAGGTGGCCGGCCGTGTTACAAGCTGAGACTGGACAAGCAGTCCCTCCCTCTGGCCTCTCCTTCTCCAGAACTTCTCTCATCTCCTCTTCATTGGCATGGATTCCCATGTCTGTATGCTGCTTATGTGAACAGATGCTGAAAACAAGAAACAACATTAAAAACGAGGTGCAAAAATATATACAAAACAACACATCATCGTGCATTTGTATTTCGTTTATAAGATTTAAAAAAATATTAAATAGTCTTTGTAAAATGACTTTCGCTATTACACACCTATTACAACACGATTGTGTGACATATACGAGCTGACCGACTGAAACATCCTCAGACACTCTTCACACTGATGCTGAACCAATCCTTCACATACAGGGGAGAGATCGAGTCTTCATTATCTTACCACAAACATTGCACCTGTACTCTTAGGAAATTGAACCATGTTCTCTTTTGTCATTTCTAACAAAGGGAAATGAAATGAAAGTTATATGTTAGTCACATGACATCTCCTATACACGCTGGTCCAGTCCTACACATATTAAAACTCAACAACTCTGTGGGCAAAGTTTTTTATTATAATAAATTACATAGCATATTAATAGCATTGCTGCATGTAGCACAAATAAAAGCAAGTTAAGGGTTAAAACTCAACAACTCTGTTGGCAAAGTAATTTATTCTAATAAATTACATAGCATATTAATAGCATGGCAGGCATGCTGCATGTAGCACAAATAAAAGCAATGTGATGTAATGATATGATAAAGTAAGCAAATGGTATATAAGCAGCTAATATTATGTATCTGTAAAGTGTTCCTAGTGAGAAAATAATGGATTCTCTGTTATCTTGAAACTCCGTAATATCCATGTGGCATGTTCTCTACTTGCATACATCACGATTCGCATACAGTCTTAAAGGGGCAGTAGCACGTTTTTTGGCTGAAATAAGTCGATGAAATGTATTTGAAAAATAATGTCACCAATAGTAAAACACCCTGCTCTCTTCGGAAAATCAAGTTACAAAATGAGTGTACATGGTTCCCTAAAGCCATGGAAATCCTTTTTTGTCATTCGAAATAATAAAATGTCACTTTTATGTGTTCACAATAAAATGGCCGCCATGTAATTTTTGCTTTATACGCAACACCATTATTACCACTATGGGTAATTGGTTTGTGTAATAAGATATTTTACCATCTAAAGTAAGTTTAAATGACATAAACTATCATTATAAATGGGATATTTGAAAAAATAAAATTTCGAAAAAAAACGTGTTACTGCCCCTTTAAAACAACATGTCATGGTCTGTTGATTACTGATTGCGCAATGATAAACTAGCATCTCCCCTATGATGTCAAAGTGAACTCATATAGTGGAGAGAAAACAAAATATCCAATATAATACAATAGAAGCAAGCAAGCTGAAATTTTCTTTTTTTCTACAGCCTTTGAAAGTGTTTCCGTATATTATTTTTCATAAATTTTACCACAATTTCATTATCTTAAAAAACACTAAATTACAAATTTCTAATTACATTGGTTAGGCCTAGATACTAGTGAATGATTATGGAAGTGCCATCAATTAATCAGTCTGTTTTGAAACAGTAAATTGTTACTGAGAAACGAAAACATTAAGACACGTGAATATTTCTCCCTGTAAATCATGATACTTCAACTACGCTAAATTAATGAGAAATATAATAAGAAAATACATACCTCAGAATTCGATATTCTGTCACACATCGGCACTAACTGTCTTTGAGGTGGGGGATGGGAGCACTGAATCTTCAGTTCCGGATGAATTCCATACGTATCATCTTTCTTCTGAGTGTTTTTCGTTTCAACAAAACTTTCCATGGAGGAATTTGTCAATTGAACTGACATTTTATCCGAATGTTTTTGTGACTTAAAACAGTGTTCCACAAGCGCAGCTGCCCCTTTCGACCCATAGCTGACTAATTTGTCACACAAGATACACATCGCAACTCCAGGTTTATCAACTTTCCTGATAAATTTTCCAAGTAAAAAACGAGGATGTTTCTACCGCACCCTTCTGATTACGGTAAGTGATGTCAACATTCTTTTCCAGCCAGCCCTAACGGAATTTGTTCTTTACTGAACTGTTGATTTCTTTCAATTGTTCCCCACTTGTATCTCGTCCCGTCTCTATCGAAAATGCCGGGTTACCACGTTCCTAAGTATACGGATTAACAGTGTCTTTGTTTTAGTGAATGCCCGTATCTCATTCACCAAGGTAAAGGGCTCCGTACACTGTAGTGAAGGCATTGCTTTGTGCTATATTTGTAGAGGAATTTTGATGCTAGGAGTTCACTGTTGCTGCGGTTGGTCGGTAGCACGTCAAGTCAGACAAAAAAACATGACCTCACCCCCCCTGACATTTTTTTTATTGCAAATTTGTATCGATCTCAAAAACGACCCAAATTGATTCCCAAACCCCGGAAATCCGTGAATACCGGAAAATTATCATGCCTGTAAACCATCCACATGTATGGTCTTACTAGGTGTACAGATTTCATCTGGGATAAATAAAACATAAGGCTAGTTTGATGTCCCTACCTTTCCAGATTTGTTGTTTGAGGGATAAGTACAAGCTCGCTCTCCCAAGCAATCCACCTATCACACATGTGTCCCGTTTTCTATGGGATCATTCCAGTCTCTCTTTGATTTTCACAAATCCTGTACAATGACCTTGGCTTGGCCAATGAAGGGAGACAGAAATCCAATTGGGTCATATTGACTGGCAAGCTCTTTGCACTTAATTCTCCTGGTTAGTTTGGGATAGTCTATATTTCTATCTTTGCAAGAGAGTTCATTGGTTTGACAATCCCAGCGTAAGCCTAAAGTTGGTTCTCTAGATTCACTCCAGGGATGCAGATTCAAATTTTTCCAGTCGGACATTTCATGAAGACGACCAGCTGACATAGCTGTCAAACAACGTATTTTGTCACTTCAATCACTGACATAGCTGATACATTCTGACATAGCATTCAAATAACATACTGTGTATGTCGTACACAAATGATAATAAATGACAATAAATAATAACAAAAATTGATCAATCGAAATTCAATTGAATAATACACTTCAAAGATGTTTTGAATGGGTGTTGCCTTGGTACAGGCGTCGTGTCTTGCCTGCCCTCCATCTTCTAACAATTGGGTTGGGGTCAAAATCTCTCAGACTTGTGCCACACAGCGTAATTCTCATCAGCCTGTCCAATGTGGCAGTCGTCAGTCTACATCTCAGTCTTGTCTTGATGAGGTTCTGTCGCAAGAAACCTCTCTCGCATTCGACACTGGATACTGGTTGTACCAGGCCGATGTCCGGCGGTCATCAGCTCCTAAGTGGCGGCGGTCCATTGGGACAGCCGGGTGGTGAGGCTCGTCACTGTCGTCTGGATCGATCTCATCAACTCGCTGGAAACGGTTGGATGGGCGACAGGTCTGGCAATAGCCAGGGGTGTGTCACGGGTGTGGCTTTTTTCGTCGAAGGCGTTTGACAAAACGTCAAACAAGCTGATCGCACCAGCTGATAGTGCAGCTGACACCGGGGAAGGCGTACTGATCATCGGCATGGATGAAGCAGGTGGCGTCGAGGTCAGCGGTGGTGCGGCTGGTGCCTTGGCGTACATCTGCGGTGGTGCGGCTGGTGCCTGGGCGTACATCTGTGGTGGTGCGGCTGGTGCCTGGGCGTACATCTGTGGTGGTGCGGCTGGTGCCTGGGCGTACATCTGTGCTGGTGCCTGGGCGTACATCTGCGGTGGTGTGGCTGGTGCCTGGGCATACACCTGCGCTGGTGCCTGGGCGTACACCTGTGCTGGTGCCTGGGCGTACATCTGTGGTTGTGTGGCTGGTGCCTGGGCGTACATCTGAGGTGGTGCGGCTGGTGCCTGGGCGTACATCTGCGGTGGTGTGGCTGGTGCCTGGGCGTACATCTGTGGTGGTGTGGCTGGTGCCTGGGCGTACATCTGTGGTGGTGCGGCTGGTGCCTGGGCGTACATCTGTGGTGGTGCGGCTGGTGCCTGGGCGTACATCTGCGGTGGTGCGGCTGGTGCCTGGGCGTACATCTGTGGTGGTGTGGCTGGTGCCTGGGCATACACCTGTGGTGGTGCGGCTGGTGCCTGGGCGTACATCTGTGGTGGTGTAGCTGGTGCCTGGGCGTACATCTGTGGTGGTGTGGCTGGTGCCTGGGCGTACATCTGTGGTGGTGCGGCTGGTGCCTGGGCGTACATCTGTGGTGGTGTAGCTGGTGCCTGGGCGTACATCTGTGGTGGTGTGGCTGGTGCCTGGGCGTACATCTGCGGTGGTGCGGCTGGTGCCTGGGCGTACATCTGTGCTGGTGCCTGGGCGTACATCTGTGGTGGTGTGGCTGGTGCCTGGGCATACATCTGTGGTGGTGTGGCTGGTGCCTGGGCGTACATCTGCGGTGGTGCAGCTGGTGCCTGGGCGTACATCTGTGCTGGTGTAGCTGGTGCCTGGGCGTACATCTGCGGTGGTGTGGCTGGTGCCTGGGCGTACATCTGCGGTGGTGCAGCTGGTGCCTGGGCGTACATCTGCGGTGGTGTAGCTGGTGCCTGGGCGTACATCTGCGGTGGTGTGGCTGGTGCCTGGGCGTACATCTGTGGTGGTGCGGCTGGTGCCTGGGCGTACATCTGTGGTGGTGTGGCTGGTGCCTGGGCGTACATCTGCGGTGGTGTGGCTGGTGCCTGGGCGTACATCTGTGGTGGTGTGGCTGGTGCCTGGGCGTACATCTGTGGTGGTGTGGCTGGTGCCTGGGCGTACATCTGTGGTGGTGTGGCTGGTGCCTGGGCGTACATCTGTGCTGGTGCCTGGGCGTACATCTGTGGTGGTGTGGCTGGTGCCTGGGCGTACATCTGTGGTGGTGTGGCTGGTGCCTGGGCATACATCTGTGGTGGTGTGGCTGGTGCCTGGGCGTACATCTGCGGTGGTGCGGCTGGTGCCTGGGCGTACATCTGCGGTGGTGTGGCTGGTGCCTGGGCGTACATCTGTGGTGGTGTGGCTGGTGCCTGGGCGTACATCTGCGGTGGTGTAGCTGGTGCCTGGGCGTACATCTGCGGTGGTGTGGCTGGTGCCTGGGCGTACATCTGTGGTGGTGTGGCTGGTGCCTGGGCGTACATCTGCGGTGGTGTAGCTGGTGCCTGGGCGTACATCTGTGGTGGTGCGGCTGGTGCCTGGGCGTACATCTGTGGTGGTGCGGCTGGTGCCTGGGCGTACATCTGTGGTGGTGTGGCTGGTGCCTGGGCGTACATCTGTGGTGGTGCGGCTGGTGCCTGGGCGTACATCTGTGGTGGTGCGGCTGGTGCCTGGGCGTACATCTGCGGTGGTGCGGCTGGTGCCTGGGCGTACATCTGTGGTGGTGCGGCTGGTGCCTGGGCGTACATCTGCGGTGGTGCGGCTGGTGCCTGGGCGTACATCTGTGGTGGTGTGGCTGGTGCCTGGGCATACATCTGTGGTGGTGTGGCTGGTGCCTGGGCGTACATCTGTGCTGGTGCCTGGGCGTACATCTGTGGTGGTGCAGCTGGTGCCTTGGCGTACATCTGTGGTGGTGTGGCTGGTGCCTGGGCATACATCTGTGGTGGTGTGGCTGGTGCCTGGGCGTACATCTGCGGTGGTGCGGCTGGTGCCTGGGCGTACATCTGCGGTGGTGCGGCTGGTGCCTGGGCGTACATCTGTGGTGGTGTGGCTGGTGCCTGGGCGTACATCTGTGGTGGTGCGGCTGGTGCCTGGGCGTACATCTGTGCTGGTGCCTGGGCGTACATCTGCGGTGGTGTGGCTGGTGCCTGGGCATACATCTGTGGTGGTGTGGCTGGTGCCTGGGCGTACATCTGCGGTGGTGCGGCTGGTGCCTGGGCGTACATCTGCGGTGGTGCGGCTGGTGCCTGGGCGTACATCTGTGCTGGTGCCTGGGCGTACATCTGTGGTGGTGTGGCTGGTGCCTGGGCATACATCTGTGGTGGTGTGGCTGGTGCCTGGGCGTACATCTGCGGTGGTGCGGCTGGTGCCTGGGCGTACATCTGCGGTGGTGCGGCTGGTGCCTGGGCGTACATCTGTGGTGGTGCGGCTGGTGCCTGGGCGTACACCTGCGGTGGTGTAGCTGGTGCCTGGGCGTACATCTGCGGTGGTGCGGCTGGTGCCTGGGCATACATCTGCGGTGGTGCGGCTGGTGCCTGGGCATACATCTGCGGTGGTGCGGCTGGTGCCTGGGCGTACATCTGCGGTGGTGCGGCTGGTGCCTGGGCGTACATCTGTGGTGGTGTGGCTGGTGCCTGGGCGTACATCTGTGGTGGTGTAGCTGGTGCCTGGGCGTACATCTGCGGTGGTGCGGCTGGTGCCTGGGCGTACATCTGTGCTGGTGCCTGGGCGTACATCTGTGGTGGTGTGGCTGGTGCCTGGGCATACACCTGCGCTGGTGCCTGGGCGTACACCTGCGCTGGTGCCTGGGCGTACATCTGTGCTGGTGCCTGGGCGTACATCTGTGGTGGTGTAGCTGGTGCCTGGGCGTACATCTGTGGTGGTGTGGCTGGTGCCTGGGCGTACATCTGCGGTGGTGCGGCTGGTGCCTGGGCGTACATCTGTGGTGGTGTAGCTGGTGCCTGGGCGTACATCTGCGGTGGTGCGGCTGGTGCCTGGGCGTACATCTGTGCTGGTGCCTGGGCGTACATCTGTGGTGGTGTGGCTGGTGCCTGGGCATACACCTGCGCTGGTGCCTGGGCGTACATCTGTGGTGGTGCGGCTGGTGCCTGGGCGTACATCTGTGGTGGTGTAGCTGGTGCCTGGGCGTACTTCTGCGGTGGTGCGGCTGGTGCCTGGGCGTACATCTGTGCTGGTGCCTGGGCGTACATCTGTGGTGGTGTGGCTGGTGCCTGGGCGTACACCTGCGCTGGTGCCTGGGCGTACATCTGTGCTGGTGCCTGGGCGTACATCTGTGGTGGTGTAGCTGGTGCCTGGGCGTACATCTGCGGTGGTGCGGCTGGTGCCTGGGCGTACATCTGTGCTGGTGCCTGGGCGTACATCTGTGGTGGTGTGGCTGGTGCCTGGGCATACACCTGCGCTGGTGCCTGGGCGTACATCTGTGCTGGTGCCTGGGCGTACATCTGTGGTGGTGTAGCTGGTGCCTGGGCGTACATCTGCGGTGGTGCGGCTGGTGCCTGGGCGTACATCTGTGCTGGTGCCTGGGCGTACATCTGTGGTGGTGCGGCTGGTGCCTGGGCGTACATCTGTGCTGGTGCCTGGGCGTACATCTGTGGTGGTGCGGCTGGTGCCTGGGCGTACATCTGTGGTGGTGTAGCTGGTGCCTGGGCGTACTTCTGCGGTGGTGCGGCTGGTGCCTGGGCGTACATCTGTGCTGGTGCCTGGGCGTACATCTGTGGTGGTGTGGCTGGTGCCTGGGCGTACACCTGCGCTGGTGCCTGGGCGTACATCTGTGCTGGTGCCTGGGCGTACATCTGTGGTGGTGTAGCTGGTGCCTGGGCGTACATCTGCGGTGGTGCGGCTGGTGCCTGGGCGTACATCTGTGCTGGTGCCTGGGCGTACATCTGTGGTGGTGTGGCTGGTGCCTGGGCGTACATCTGTGCTGGTGCCTGGGCGTACATCTGTGGTGGTGTGGCTGGTGCCTGGGCGTACATCTGTGGTGGTGTGGCTGGTGCCTGGGCGTACATCTGTGGTGGTGTGGCTGGTGCCTGGGCGTACATCTGTGCTGGTGCCTGGGCGTACATCTGTGGTGGTGTGGCTGGTGCCTGGGCGTACATCTGTGGTGGTGTGGCTGGTGCCTGGGCGTACATCTGTGCTGGTGCCTGGGCGTACATCTGCGGTGGTGTGGCTGGTGCCTGGGCATACATCTGTGGTGGTGTGGCTGGTGCCTGGGCGTACATCTGCGGTGGTGCGGCTGGTGCCTGGGCGTACATCTGCGGTGGTGTGGCTGGTGCCTGGGCGTACATCTGTGGTGGTGTGGCTGGTGCCTGGGCGTACATCTGTGGTGGTGCGGCTGGTGCCTGGGCGTACATCTGTGGTGGTGTGGCTGGTGCCTGGGCGTACATCTGTGGTGGTGCGGCTGGTGCCTGGGCGTACATCTGTGGTGGTGCGGCTGGTGCCTGGGCGTACATCTGCGGTGGTGCGGCTGGTGCCTGGGCGTACATCTGTGGTGGTGCGGCTGGTGCCTGGGCGTACATCTGCGGTGGTGCGGCTGGTGCCTGGGCGTACATCTGTGGTGGTGTGGCTGGTGCCTGGGCATACATCTGTGGTGGTGTGGCTGGTGCCTGGGCGTACATCTGTGCTGGTGCCTGGGCGTACATCTGTGGTGGTGCAGCTGGTGCCTTGGCGTACATCTGTGGTGGTGTGGCTGGTGCCTGGGCATACATCTGTGGTGGTGTGGCTGGTGCCTGGGCGTACATCTGCGGTGGTGCGGCTGGTGCCTGGGCGTACATCTGCGGTGGTGCGGCTGGTGCCTGGGCGTACATCTGTGGTGGTGTGGCTGGTGCCTGGGCGTACATCTGTGGTGGTGCGGCTGGTGCCTGGGCGTACATCTGTGCTGGTGCCTGGGCGTACATCTGCGGTGGTGTGGCTGGTGCCTGGGCATACATCTGTGGTGGTGTGGCTGGTGCCTGGGCGTACATCTGCGGTGGTGCGGCTGGTGCCTGGGCGTACATCTGCGGTGGTGCGGCTGGTGCCTGGGCGTACATCTGTGCTGGTGCCTGGGCGTACATCTGTGGTGGTGTGGCTGGTGCCTGGGCATACATCTGTGGTGGTGTGGCTGGTGCCTGGGCGTACATCTGCGGTGGTGCGGCTGGTGCCTGGGCGTACATCTGCGGTGGTGCGGCTGGTGCCTGGGCGTACATCTGTGGTGGTGCGGCTGGTGCCTGGGCGTACACCTGCGGTGGTGTAGCTGGTGCCTGGGCGTACATCTGCGGTGGTGCGGCTGGTGCCTGGGCATACATCTGCGGTGGTGCGGCTGGTGCCTGGGCATACATCTGCGGTGGTGCGGCTGGTGCCTGGGCGTACATCTGCGGTGGTGCGGCTGGTGCCTGGGCGTACATCTGTGGTGGTGTGGCTGGTGCCTGGGCGTACATCTGTGGTGGTGTAGCTGGTGCCTGGGCGTACATCTGCGGTGGTGCGGCTGGTGCCTGGGCGTACATCTGTGCTGGTGCCTGGGCGTACATCTGTGGTGGTGTGGCTGGTGCCTGGGCATACACCTGCGCTGGTGCCTGGGCGTACACCTGCGCTGGTGCCTGGGCGTACATCTGTGCTGGTGCCTGGGCGTACATCTGTGGTGGTGTAGCTGGTGCCTGGGCGTACATCTGTGGTGGTGTGGCTGGTGCCTGGGCGTACATCTGCGGTGGTGCGGCTGGTGCCTGGGCGTACATCTGTGGTGGTGTAGCTGGTGCCTGGGCGTACATCTGCGGTGGTGCGGCTGGTGCCTGGGCGTACATCTGTGCTGGTGCCTGGGCGTACATCTGTGGTGGTGTGGCTGGTGCCTGGGCATACACCTGCGCTGGTGCCTGGGCGTACATCTGTGGTGGTGCGGCTGGTGCCTGGGCGTACATCTGTGGTGGTGTAGCTGGTGCCTGGGCGTACTTCTGCGGTGGTGCGGCTGGTGCCTGGGCGTACATCTGTGCTGGTGCCTGGGCGTACATCTGTGGTGGTGTGGCTGGTGCCTGGGCGTACACCTGCGCTGGTGCCTGGGCGTACATCTGTGCTGGTGCCTGGGCGTACATCTGTGGTGGTGTAGCTGGTGCCTGGGCGTACATCTGTGGTGGTGCGGCTGGTGCCTGGGCGTACATCTGTGCTGGTGCCTGGGCGTACATCTGTGGTGGTGTGGCTGGTGCCTGGGCATACACCTGCGCTGGTGCCTGGGCGTACATCTGTGCTGGTGCCTGGGCGTACATCTGTGGTGGTGTAGCTGGTGCCTGGGCGTACATCTGCGGTGGTGCGGCTGGTGCCTGGGCGTACATCTGTGCTGGTGCCTGGGCGTACATCTGTGGTGGTGCGGCTGGTGCCTGGGCGTACATCTGTGCTGGTGCCTGGGCGTACATCTGTGGTGGTGCGGCTGGTGCCTGGGCGTACATCTGTGGTGGTGTAGCTGGTGCCTGGGCGTACTTCTGCGGTGGTGCGGCTGGTGCCTGGGCGTACATCTGTGCTGGTGCCTGGGCGTACATCTGTGGTGGTGTGGCTGGTGCCTGGGCGTACACCTGCGCTGGTGCCTGGGCGTACATCTGTGCTGGTGCCTGGGCGTACATCTGTGGTGGTGTAGCTGGTGCCTGGGCGTACATCTGCGGTGGTGCGGCTGGTGCCTGGGCGTACATCTGTGCTGGTGCCTGGGCGTACATCTGTGGTGGTGTGGCTGGTGCCTGGGCATACACCTGCGCTGGTGCCTGGGCGTACATCTGTGGTGGTGTGGCTGGTGCCTGGGCGTACATCTGTGGTGGTGCGGCTGGTGCCTGGGCGTACATCTGCGGTGGTGCAGCTGGTGCCTGGGCATACACCTGCGCTGGTGCCTGGGCGTACATCTGTGGTGGTGCGGCTGGTGCCTGGGCGTACATCTGCGCTGGTGCCTGGGCGTACATCTGTGGTGGTGCGGCTGGTGCCTGGGCGTACATCTGTGGTGGTGCGGCTGGTGCCTGGGCGTACATCTGCGGTGGTGCAGCTGGTGCCTGGGCATACACCTGCGCTGGTGCCTGGGCGTACATCTGTGGTGGTGTGGCTGGTGCCTGGGCGTACATCTGTGGTGGTGCGGCTGGTGCCTGGGCGTACATCTGCGGTGGTGCAGCTGGTGCCTGGGCATACACCTGCGCTGGTGCCTGGGCGTACATCTGTGGTGGTGTGGCTGGTGCCTGGGCGTACATCTGTGGTGGTGTGGCTGGTGCCTGGGCGTACATCTGTGGTGGTGCGGCTGGTGCCTGGGCGTACATCTGTGCTGGTGCCTGGGCGTACATCTGTGGTGGTGTGGCTGGTGCCTGGGCATACATCTGTGGTGGTGTGGCTGGTGCCTGGGCGTACACCTGCGGTGGTGCGGCTGGTGCCTGGGCGTACATCTGTGGTGGTGCAGCTGGTGCCTGGGCGTACATCTGTGGTGGTGTGGCTGGTGCCTGGGCGTACATCTGTGCTGGTGCCTGGGCGTACATCTGTGGTGGTGTAGCTGGTGCCTGGGCGTACATCTGCGGTGGTGTGGCTGGTGCCTGGGCGTACATCTGTGGTGGTGCGGCTGGTGCCTGGGCGTACATCTGTGGTGGTGTGGCTGGTGCCTGGGCGTACATCTGTGGTGGTGCAGCTGGTGCCTGGGCGTACATCTGTGGTGGTGTGGCTGGTGCCTGGGCGTACATCTGTGGTGGTGTAGCTGGTGCCTGGGCGTACATCTGCGGTGGTGTGGCTGGTGCCTGGGCGTACATCTGTGGTGGTGCGGCTGGTGCCTGGGCGTACATCTGCGGTGGTGCAGCTGGTGCCTGGGCGTACATCTGCGGTGGTGTGGCTGGTGCCTGGGCATACACCTGCGCTGGTGCCTGGGCGTACACCTGCGCTGGTGCCTGGGCGTACATCTGTGCTGGTGCCTGGGCGTACATCTGTGGTGGTGCGGCTGGTGCCTGGGCGTACATCTGTGGTGGTGCGGCTGGTGCCTGGGCGTACATCTGCGGTGGTGCGGCTGGTGCCTGGGCGTACATCTGCGGTGGTGCGGCTGGTGCCTGGGCGTACATCTGCGGTGGTGCGGCTGGTGCCTGGGCGTACATCTGCGGTGGTGCGGCTGGTGCCTGGGCGTACATCTGCGGTGGTGCGGCTGGTGCCTGGGCGTACATCTGCGGTGGTGCGGCTGGTGCCTGGGCGTACATCTGCGGTGGTGCGGCTGGTGCCTGGGCGTACATCTGCGGTGGTGCGGTTGGTGCCTGGGCGTACATCTGTGCTGGTGCCTGGGCGTACATCTGTGGTTGTGTGGCTGGTGCCTGGGCGTACATCTGTGGTGGTGCGGCTGGTGCCTGGGCGTACACCTGCGGTGGTGCGGCTGGTGCCTGGGCGTACATCTGTGGTGGTGCGGCTGGTGCCTGGGCGTACATCTGCGGTGGTGCGGCTGGTGCCTGGGCGTACATCTGTGGTGGTGCGGCTGGTGCCTTGGCGTACATCTGCGGTGGTGCGGCTGGTGCCTGGGCGTACATCTACGGCAGCTGTACTTTTAGCAGTCACTTTTGCTTCAGAAGTTGCAGTTTCACTGTCCAGCATTTTTGTCCCCCGCCGCAACGCGGAACGGGGGACTATGTATTCAGCGGCGTCCGTCCGTACGTACGTACGTCACATTTCTTGTTTACGCGATATCTTATGAAGCGTTACATCCAAAGTCTTCAAATTTGGTTTCTGCCTACATTGTGGGAAGACGCAGACACCAGTCACTTTTGGTGACCTTGGTCTTATTTTCAAGGTCACCACGACACTTTGACCACTTTTTGAACTCTTGTTTACGCGATATCTCATGAAGCGTTACATCCAAAGTCTTCAAATTTGGTTTCTGCCTACATTGTGGGAAGACGCAGACACCAGTCAATTTTGGTGACCTTGGCCTTATTTTCAAGGTCACCACGACACTTTCACCACTTTTTGAACTCTTGTTTACGCGATATCTCATGAAGCGTTACATCCAAAGTCTTCAAATTTGGTTTCTGCCTACATTGTGGGAAGACGCAGACACCAGTCACTTTTGGTGACCTTGGTCTTATTTTCAAGGTCACCACGACACTTTGACCACTTTTTGAACTCTTGTTTACGCGATATCTCATGAAGCGTTACATCCAAAGTCTTCAAATTTGGTTTCTGCCTACATTGTGGGAAGACGCAGACACCAGTCACTTTTGGTGACCTTGGCCTTATTTTCAAGGTCACCATGACACTTTCACCACTTTTTGAACTCTTGTTTACGCGATATCTCATGAAGCGTTGCATCCAAAGTCTTCAAATTTGGTTTCTGCCTACATTGTGGGAAGACGCAGACACCAGTCACTTTTGGTGACCTTGGCCTTATTTTCAAGGTCACCACGACACTTTGACCACTCTTTGAACTCTTGTAAAGGCGATATCTCATGAAACATTGCATCCAAAGTCTTCAAATTAGTTTTCAGCCTACATTGGGGAAAGACACAGACACCAGTTTATTTTGGTGACCTTGACCTTATTTTCAAGGTCACCGCAACACTTTGAGCACTTTTCTAACTCTTGTTATCACCATTTATTATGACCGGTTGGACCAAATGTTTTCAAATTTGGTGTCAGTCTACATTGGAGGATGACGCAGACGCCAGTCGATTTGGTGACCTTGACCTTATTTTCAAGGTCACTACAACACTTTGACCACTTTTAGAACTCTTATTAACACGATATATCATGAACCAAAGTAGCTCCAATGATGCGTCTTACTAACTCAATGTCACCGGCGTCGATTTGGTGACCTTGACCTTATTTTCAAGGTCACTACAACACTTTGACCACTTTTAGAACTCTTATTAACACGATATATCATGAACCCAAGTAGCTCCAATGATGTGTCTTACTAACTCAATGTCACCGGCGGGGGACATTGCCATGTTAGTGGCAAACACTTGTTCAATGTTATTCTCGATAACAATGAAATGTTTTTGGAATGACGATCTCCTTTGGAGTGCGATCGCAATACACGCTATCAGGGTTTGGAAAAATTGTAATGGCGGTAATCTGCGTGCGCACAATGCGAGTAAGAGCCTTCCGGTTAGAGGCGTTTAGCATGGGCTGTTTGCACTGCGGAAACAATGTCTTTGATTTTAAAAAGTATATTGAATATTAGTTAATATTTTTTTACCGATTTTAAATATGAAGACATCAATCCCTAACTTGTTTTTATTTGAAGAATTCAGTTGCAAAGATATATACAAACAATTTAAATCGTTCATTTGCCCGATTGAAAAGTAGGCCTATTTCTATTCTGTATTATGGCGTTTCGTGTCCATATCACACTTTTAAAATAAAATTATCTTATAATTATCCCCCGCCAACATAGTTGGGGGGGATATTGAAATGGGCTCCGTCCGTCCGTCTGTCCGTCCGTAATCATTTCGTTACTGGAGCAGAACTCGAAAACCATTTATCATATCTTTCTGAAACTTCACATATGTATTACACATTTACTGCAGTGGTGCCTTTTGATATTTTCAGATTTTTAAATTTTTTATTTTTTTTCGTTTCCATAGAAACTTGTTGAATTTGGACTTTGTCAGAGACAGGTTCGTTTCCGGAGCACAGCTCCAAAACCGTTCATCATATCTTCCTGAAACTTTGCATGTGTATTACCCACTAACTGAAGTGGTGCCTTTTTCCACATTTCCTGTGGTGACTTTCTATAGAAGAGACACACCTCGATACCCTTCTCCACTATTTTGGTGAAATATTTATGGTCTTTTCTCATGAAGTAGGCCTTAGTGTTCAGCTTAGATCGTAGGATCTTCAGTATTGGTGGTAGATCCGACCGGATGGAAACTTTCTCCTTGCCGAGGGTCTCCACCATCTTCATAGCTGACTGTAGAACAATATCCCGGTCGAACATTTGCACGAACTTTATGATCACGGGCACTGGTCCAGGAATGGAACTGTTCATTCGGGGGAGGCGATGCACGTTGACAGACATCATCCGGCCCACGCGGTCCTCGTCAATCTGGAGTTTATCAACGTATATTTTCTTGATTGCAGCTTGCAGGTTTGTCTCTTTATCTGGAATGCCGAAGATGAGCAGATTGCGTTTTCTCATGAATACCCTTTGAGTGAGCAGTTCAGTCTTGAGGTCGTTGATTTCATCTTTCGTTTCCGAACGCATGCTCTCAATTTCTGCACGAATGTCTGAAATATCGTCATGTACTGCCTCAAGAGCGACTTCGGTCCCATGACGAAACAGTTTTCTGGTATTCCTGTTAAGATTCTCATTCCTGTAGATCATTTGATAGAGAAGGGTATCACAACCAGAGCCTACTGTCACACCATCTATTTGATCCTCTAGAGAATGTGGGTACATAGATACCATTCTCACGCAATAGTCCCAAACTGTAAGCATGTGTTGTGATCTCTCTCATCTACGACAACTCAAACCTGCTTCTTTCTACACTCTGGTTCCAGTTTTTAGCTCATCTGGTCTGGAAGGCACGATGGGCTTATGGCATGGCATTGTGTCCATAAATGTGCAACTTAGGTAAAATTGACTCCCATAAAAAAAAAAATGCCCACCAAGTCTTCCTAACACATCCATGCTCCAAATAAATGGTGCCTTGGAGAGGTGATAGTCTTCTTCGGAGTTCTGCATGGGGGTGTGGATGGGGTCTGCTGACTCTTGAGTTTTGCATTGTGCCACATATGCCTGATTCTGATTGACAACATACTGCTTGATTAATGTTGTCTGTAATGAAAGGGTGTTTCAATATAAAATTGGTAAAGTTAGAGATGTTCATAGTGTAACTGAAGTCATAATCTTGACTTCATTTGTATAAAATGACCTCCTCTAGGATCAAACACTGATTGTATTTTCAGCATAGTAGCGAAAACAGGGATCCTGACTTGTCTTCCGGGGTACATCTCGACTAAATTTTCGTGGTAGAATTTCCTGCATAAGTGGGCAAAACTAATAGGGACGGGATAAACTGTTGCATGTAGCAAACTCTTTTGCTTTGAGGCCTGAAGTTACGATAGACATATGTTCAAGTCTTTTCCTGCCCAGGAGATGATTTATTCGACCGTTTAGCGAACATGCTGTGGTAGTTGTGAAAGGCTGGCCCTTGATAGAGCTTTGCTAGGTCTAAGCAGACACGCTGGTGTTTGTCCAAGTCATTTTTTCCTGCTGGATTCTCCTCGCAGCAGTGAGTCCTATAAATATCAAATGCAACTAAGAATTCTTGGAGTGACAGTTGCCGCTTCGACTTTGTGGCTTTATTTACATCAGATCTCCTATCTCGTGGTGTTGGAGGAGTGAGGCTAAATTGACATATTCACATTCTTGGATCCGTTTCTTTCGTCAGAGAGGTAGGAATTACATCAATGTTGGCCAGGCTGTTTGAGGAAACTGGCAGGGGAGGCTGGTAGGACACTGGACTGGTTATGTCTTCGTTGGGATCCTCGTCTGTGTGAGGAGTCATGGAGTGCTGGGCAAGACGCTGTTTGGTAGAATTGATGGACGCCACGAGATCTTCAGTTCGTCAAACTCGCGTCTGTTGACGGTAGATGTAAGTGTCCTCGTTACCTAACTTTTCCAAGAGTCCAAGTTCTTCCAAGTGAATACGACATTTGATACAAGAGTTTTAATGCATCTATCCACATTTCCAACCATCGAATACAAAATCTCTCCGTAAAAACATATGAGCACATTTTCGTTTCCAAACATCTTTCCTCCAAAACAAATAACGCATGGCACCTAAGGGAAGTAACTCTTCCAAAAAATATTGTATGACAACCTCTAAAATTAAAACATTGTTACAGTTACAGTAGAATTTGGTTCTGACTGTTGGAAAACGTAAATGAATAAAAATACATGTATTGAAAGACACGTTATTTGAAGGCACAAACAAAAACAAGAAATTTATTTAAAGGTTCTTACTCTTCATCGTCAATCTGTGGTTCCCAATTTACACAACTATAAAATTCAATGTTTTTGGTTACTCTTGTTCCTTCCTCTTTACTTTGAGAATGTGGCCGCTTCACAACATGTTTAGATCGATTCACATTCTCATTCCTCGCCACCATTTTGTCAACTCATGTCTGGTACCCTGAGCCTATGATGGTTGAATCAATTCAGTCTTCAAGACTATCTGGAAACTTGCTGACTTATTTTTGTGTACTTATAGAAATTTGCTGTCTGGTAGCGTGATGGGTTTTCTTCTTGACAATGTCGACTGTGTGATAAAAAAGTTGTCTCCTTGCAGTTGTGGGCAGTCACTTTCCTTCCGCTAGGATGAATTGTGATAGCAGTCGGTTTAATTCTTCTGGTGGAATTTCTTCAGGATATCTGAAATCAGACTTGGCTATGAGAAACTGTATGAAGACTCTCAGGTCCCCAGATGTCTTCCTCACTGTGTTTGTTTACGTAAGTCTTTGATAAACAACACGACTTCAGATCAACTTCGTGTATTCCAAGAGCGAGCAGACTACATCCGCCTTCCCATTGCATGCTGGGAGCAATCCTACATCCGGGTGGTACAAAGCTTTCCCTGTTCTATAAATAGATTAGTGATAGCATACACTAACATCTCCCTTTTTATAAAGGTTAAAAATGATTCTAGCTGTAAGATAGAATTCCTTGATGTTACTTCTCTTCAGAGATATATTTAGACAATAACTAACGAGTGACGGGGAATGACAGATTATCTTTCCCGAGTTATATCATTTGAGTAATTCTCGAGCCTTGGCGAGAGAATTACACACAATTGATATAACGAGGGAAAGATAACCTGCCATTCCCCGTCACGAGTTGGTTATTGTTTATATTACCCATATGACAAATTAAAGTAAAAACGCGAATATTAAAAGCCAATGGCTTCTCTAAAAGGACCTGAGAAGGAGATGAATCTCCATATCCATACTCTTGTGACGTGGATTCACTTCTTACGTACCTATTCTTGTTTACTCCGCATGATTAAAATGTCCCCTGCGAAAATGTCTTTCACAATAAAAGAAAGACGTGGCTTTAGTTGAAAGTTTTGTATTCCTGCCAATTACTATCAATCCATGATTATACATAATATTATAAGTTATTGCAACATCCATATCAAGAGGTGTGCGAAGCTCAAAGTCGGCTCAAACCGAAAAGCCCTGTGACGTTACAATCGACAATGTGACGTCATAACCGCTCGCGCCTATGACGTCATTACATTCGAACGATCGCTGTCGCTCTTGAAGCTTTCCGTGGTTATACAGTCAAGCAGTAATCGCTAGTTTCTTTAAATTTCGGACAATTTAACTGCTTCCTCCCACATTTGATGCGTCGGCACATGTACGAAAACGCTTATTTCAACTGCGGAAAACAAATAAAACATGTTAAAGTGCAGAAGACAGTTTCTAAAGTTACTAGTCGGGAAAAGTAAGAAAGATGAATGAAGTAGTTCCGGCAACCGATGACATTCTTATTTTTCTGTAACAGCCAATCAAAAGCCAGAAAAAGGTGTAACTCCCATGTGACTTACAGGAAAAATACTACCCTGTGTCCGTCTTCCCATATGGGTAATATTGAATAATACTCAATGATGAATTTACTCAATGTTGATCAAATATGATAATATGAAAATGTTAAACTTGAAAGTTGATAAATTTCAATAACTAGTAACTGAATTACAGATTGATAAATTTCAATTACTGCTGATAGTAACTGAATTACAGACTGTATAACTCCACATACTGTCTTTGAACAATAAACTTTAGACTTTAACTTTAACTGTTAAAAGTTCATGAACATTAGAGAACATAGTCTTTGAACTTCTGTGGCAAGACTCTCTGTCTACCACTTCTGGTGATTTGACTGTTAGGCAAGTCTTTGTCATTCAGTGTTCCGGTCACAGCTACACTGACATCTGGAGTTGGGACACTAGAGTTCGAGTCACTTTTGTCCGCATTACCAGTCTGCTCGACTGGAGTTGATGTCGTCTCAGGGCTGCGCGATGTACAGTTCTCAGGTATGCACGGCTCCGGGTGTGATCCGCACGGAGGAACTTCCGGTTACGTCGGTACATCCGTCCGTCTGCTTCTACAAGGTAAGACCGTGGTCAAACCTTGCCGACACAGGAACCATCAACCCAGGGTAGCTTAGTGTTTAATGGCTGCACCTTGACGTTCTCGCCTACCTCTAGTTCCGGTAAGAGCTTAGCACTCTTGTCATAAGTTGACTTTGCCTTCTGTCGCTTATGGATGATGCTGTCATAAGCGTCGACTGTCGGCGGCTTCAGTTGAGCTTCAGCCATAGGCATCGTCGTTCTCGTTCTTCGTGACATCAGCTTTTGATTTGGACTGTTTCCGTAGACGTCGGGTGTATTTCTCCAATCCAACAGTGCCAATTGGACATCTTTCTTGTCATGTTTGGCTTTCTTGAGTAGATTTCTCTTGTCTGTGTTTCTGTAACCTTTCTTTTCTCTCTTGTCATGTTTGGCTTTCTTGAGTAGATTTCTCTTGTCTGTGTTTCTGTAACCTTTCTTTTCTCTCTTGTCATGTTTGGCTTTCTTGAGTAGATTTCTCTTGTCTGTGTTTCTGTAACCTTTCTTTTCTCTCTTGTCATGTTTGGCTTTCTTGAGTAGATTTCTCTTGTCTGTGTTTCTGTAACCTTTCTTTTCTCTCTTGTCATGTTTGGCTTTCTTGAGTAGATTTCTCTTGTCTGTGTTTCTGTAACCTTTCTTTTCTCTCTTGTCATGTTTGGCTTTCTTGAGTAGATTTCTCTTGCCTGTGTTTCTGTAACCTTTCTTTTCTCTCTTTGCTAGGTTTATAGAATGATCTAGAGAACTTAATTGGTCTTTATGTGCCTTTGATAGTTCACTTGCTCTTAAAAGTTCAACACATCTGGCTAAATTTGGAACTGGCTGCTCCTTCAGCAATCTGTCTCTTGTGTTGTTGTCTCGTGTGCCTATCACCAGTCTATCCCTTATCATACTGTCCTGCAGGGCTCCAAACTCACATGTATCAGATAGCTGTCTCCATCTCACAAAATACTGATCTACATTCTCTGCTTCAGTTTGATTAGCATGTCCAAATTTCATTCTCTCAAATAACAAATGCTTTTGAGGTAGAAAATGTTCACTTAATGCTTTCAAGATTTTATCTGGATCTGCTTTATCCTCAGTTGTTAGTGTTAGACTGTTCATGATCTTCAGCAGTGAAGACTCGATTGCTCCAAGCAGTAACTCCAGCTCACTCGATAAAGTTGGGGGTTCTTTGTTTTTATCCATGTTTGAGCAAGTACCTGTAATGTTAGTTCACTATTGTATTGTTTTGAGAGAAAATTCCCCCCCAGATTCATTGTCCACTGCTACGTGATCTAAAACATCATGCAAACTTGTTTGACAGGTGTTTATTGTTCTTTATCAGAAATTTAGAGGCTTTCTTTTGGTTCTTCATGATTTTTGACAGAATGTAAAGTTTCCTATGATTGGCTGTCACCACATTGGCTTGTCCTAAGAGAGGCACACAGATTTTTCTATTAAGGAAAGAAATTCCTGAGCGTCAAGTTTGTCTCCACCGTTCTTCCTGACATTCTCCATTATAGTCCAAATTTTAGTACATTTAGAATGCGTGACTGGACACGCTTTAATGCAGATTCTGTTGCTTTGAGAAGTATTTTTTATCATCGATCATATCCTGCCACTCTTCATCGACAGATTGGACTGAAAAGCCTTCTGGGACAGGGTAGTCTTTCAGAATGGTTTCCTCTAGTATTGAGTCTTTCTCATAAGTAGAGAAGAGCTTTCCTGCGTAATTGAGTAGTTCGCCATCAATCGTATTAGAAGATTTCTCAGTTGTTGGCAGGAAACGAGTATAGTTGTCCGCCATATTGGATCTCGAGTTGTGCGAGACTTTACGAGATTTTTTCTGGAGTTTCTTCTTACGTTTGGTATTTTTTGATTTCTTAGATTTCTTGGCCTGAAAAGGTTCACTGTCACTGGAATCTGACGATTCTGATACAGACGAAGAACTATCTGAAGAATCTGAGCTCTCCAAGTATAAGTGCTGTCTGAACTTGGTGACCTAGTTCGAGCGCCATCTTTGTATCGTTTTGGAATCTTGTATTCTTTCCAGTCTACCTGTTTACGTTTGTGATTAATATTTGGGTCAATGTCACTAGTCACGTCTGCTGAAATTTGGACTATGTCCTCATTGGATGCATCAAAGTTAGCCTCTTGGCTTGAATTGTTAGGGTTTAGTGCCTCTTGGTTATCCCTCATGTCATCTCGGTCGTTATTTTGGCTGGGAGACAAAGCCCACTTGGGCGAAGACATTCTGACAACGAAGCTGGGACTCCTCGCAAATCAAAAACAGATTAGACTAAGGAAAAACGATCTCAAGAGCCAGGCACGTAAGTACCAGAAACAAAAAACCCAAAAGTGTAAATGGTAATTAACAACGTTCGTAGGAACGTATATAACGGAGTGACATAAACTTGCTGTTGTTTTAGAAGCCAGAGAAATGAGGATGAGATCTCATTTTCTCTCACGAGATTACGTTGAAAGGCTTATACTTCTGGAAGTTAGAGAAAATATTGTATTTAGACCTTATTTCAGTTTACGAAATAAAATAACACATGTCATTTCTTCACTTTCATTCTCAATGACAGGACATAGGAAACACTTGCATTTGGACATCAAGACAAATATTTCCTCTCTTTTCACAAATATGCTCTGAACTCTTCCACATAGTATTTCATAGGAAATTGTTCTAGATAAGATCAAGACATGTCCTATGCCATAGTCTATTCCCCTAGGATGGCCCCCATCCAAGATGTATTGATGGATGGGGGTCATTATTGGAATTAGCCGGAGGTTAAGCATATCAATCTAGCATGTTACTCCATGTTCCACAATCGATGCTATTTAAAGAAATTTCTTACTCCAATCACATGGAGTAACATGCTAGATTGATATACATAAGCCGAAAGGCTTATGGAAAATAAAGCACGGGAACTTTGAACACTAGTGTTCTTCATAAGCACACCAGTGTTCACACCTGGACGTGCTTACCTATTATCATCTTTTATTTTAATGAAAGCACACAATGAAACAGAAAATATGGTCTCCATTTAAATACTTATGCTTTAATAAAGTAGGGAATATATTATTATACCCCTATTAAATTTGTAGTAATTACGGGTCATTCTCTCATTGATTATAAATACTCTGAATAAATATGACAGGTAAAACACAACGTTCTCACCGAGTGCTAAAAGTTTGACAGCGGCAAAATAACAACAATGTGGAAGAGAAATAGTTCCGATAAAATATGTTGTAGTTATTGATGATAAAGTATTTACATGTTGGAGAAATGATGGACAATTCAATAAATATCATTACATTGCTTTACAAATAAATAAAACTATGGTATTTATTAACAACACATGCGCAATGACACAGTGCGCTTTTCTGTTGTGAAAACATGAATGTTACGACAGTTCGAGACCGAGAAATACAAGCATGGAATTGGATACAAAATATAGTTATACAAGCAACATAGGTTGACAAGATGAAATCAGGAATAGAAACGGAAATATTATAACATAGTGTCAAGAAACAGGTGAGTAAGCTTTATGAATACGTGCCGATTATGAAATGACAATATTTATGGTGCATGAAATTGGAGGTGCTGATGTCATGTCGTGTCGAATATGAGAAGATATGGATATCTTATATAAAAATATGGATATATAAAGACTTAATTATTATCTCATTACGCTAAAGAAATGTTATTTTAAATTATAGACGCCGGAAATCTTATTTTGTGGTTAATTAATAAGTGAATCATTTATTACACACAGTCTCACGCATTTAGAAATATGATAATTTTAAAATGTCGAAGATGGAACATATATTACACTCGCCCCTCCTTAAAACTAGGCAAAACCACTCTGTGGTTTTATTTAAAACACATTTCTGGAAACATTCATAGATCACATTTAGGCCCATAGACGAAGGGCCAGGTTGTCCAACTATTTATGATCGAGGGCGTCCATGGATGTGTCCCTCAGGGTGGAGGCTCTCTCCAGCATATCAAGGAGTCCAGGGGCCGAAGTTGGCAGGTTCTTGTCTTCCTAAGTGATGGCCACCTTCACAAGAAACATGTAATTATACAGTCTGAGCTTGGCAATGTCAGTGTCCTCCACTTTTGGGTCTGCTGTTCCTGGGAGGGCCAAGAAGTTGTATTTAAACAACAAGTCCTGTATGTCTACTGGCTGGCCAGGTGTGGATGGGTGGTCGCGGACACTATCTCTATTGTTGAAAATGAAGTTCATTAACTTAATTGCATACTCCTGGTTGGTGAGAAGTTTGGCATCCAGAATCACCAAGGCCCAGCTCCAGACAGCTCCACAGACACTGATGTCAAATTCGATGGCCTCTTTGATCATAGATACTGATGAGAGATGGTATCCTGTGGGACTTGTTGGGTCATATTCCTCCATGAATTCGGGACATGAATGGAGATGATGTCGTCCGCGTCTTGGTCCTTGGACTCCATGCCCCACCCTTCTTTCCAGTCTGCCATGGTCCTGTGGAAAAGGTTATATGTATTGCCATCCTCAAGCCAGGCAAGGACTAGATCTCTTGCCTTTGTCGCATATTGATCCTCAAATACCGGCTCTTTCACCACTTTCTTGTAGTCTTCAGGCTGAAGAGAGAACCAGAAGTAGTTGCTCTCTGTGATGTATTTACAGTAAATATCTTCCTCTGCGTGGTCCTTGGCACCATGTTTTTGCAAATCTAATGCCCGCCTGAAAGTTTTCCCACCATCGCACCACACGCAGATAACTCGTAAGGACCCATGGTCGTCTCGTATCACATGATTCTTTAACTCTCTCTTCGACGAGAACATCTGAGGACACGTCCAGCATGAATGTTCCATATCTGAAGGAACAATAACTCAATAAATCCAATATGCATGACATCTGATTATTATTTGTGTAAGTGTCCAAGCTAGTTTCCTACTTTCCAAGTTCTATCCAAGTTCTTTCCAATATTATAACGAACATGATGCTTGTTACAAGAGTTTATTCCTTTAAGCTCCGTCAAAAACATCATGGAACAGTTTATCATTCCAGTTTTCAAATCCAACGTGCAACGATACCTTTCCTCTGCCAACCAAAACAAGCATGGCATCAACTAAGGGGAGTAACTCTACTCTAGTGAACTACCGCTAACAACAACAAAAAAGGCATTGCTACAGTTACAATTTACAAAAGGTGCATCCATTGACCTAGTTGAAAACTTCCAATTTACTCCTATCTATAAGTGACCAACGGACATAAAGGTTTCCTCATCCCTAAAGAGATATCCCTATCCAATTGCTCCTTATCCATAAACTAACCCCTTAAGAATCAAGCGTGTCGACCCACTATCATCCTAACAGTAAAAGATCCTGGGGAGGGTGTGGTTTCTTTACCACTGTGCTTTTCAGCCGGGGTTTGAAATATTTTTCTTGTATTGTTCTGCTTCTTCCCAAATTCTTCCAACAAATGAAAATAATTTGTTGGGTCACAGGGGCAGGAAATCATAAAGAAATAAACCCATTTTCTGATCAACGCCATATCTCATTGAATGTCCTCATCATGCCTTGTTATTTTGGCACCATAACTTCTCCGCCTGATGTTGATACAAGCTGGGTGTCTGATTGGTTACAGGACTGCAGCATCTGCTGTACACACTGGTTCAGTTCTTCATAAATAGGGGCGGGGGGGAAGAGAGAGAGAGAGAGAGATATTGTTCTTTACAGCCTGTCATCCATTTTAAATGAAGTAAGAAAGAAATAGAAACATTTCGTAATCAACACAATATCTCATTGAATGTCTTATCATACCTTCTTATTTTGTCCCTGGTTCATCGGGACCAAATCCTCTTCTCCGCCTAATGTTGAAACAAGCTGGGTGTTTGGTTGGTCACATGACTGGAGCATCTGCTGTACACGCTGGTTCAGTTCTTCATATATCAGAAAGAAATAAACATTTTCTTATCAACACTATCTCATTGAATATCTTCATCATGCCTTCTTATATCGTCCCTGGTTCATCGGGACCGTATCTTCTCCGCCTGATGTTGAAACAAGCTCGGTGTCTGGTTGGTCACATGACTGCAGCATCTGCTGTACACGCTGGTTCAGTTCTTCATATATCAGAAAGAAGTAAATTAAACATTATCTTATCAACACTATATCATTGAATATCTTCCATCATACCTTCTTATATCGTCCCTGGTTCATCGGGACCAAATCTTCTTCTCCGCCTGATGTTGAAACAAGCTGGGTGTTTGGTTGGTTACATGACTGCAGCATCTGCTGTCCACGCTGGTTCAGTTCTTCATATATAGGACAGAGAGAGGTAGATTTGGACAATTTGTTCTTTGCGGCCTATCATCCATTTTAAATGAAATAAGAAAGAAATAAAAACATTTTGTTATCAACACTATCTCATCGAATGTCTGATCATGCCTTCTTATTTTGTCCCTGGTTCATCGGGACCGTATCTTCTCCGCCTGATGTTGAAACAAGCTCGGTGTCTGGTTGGTCACATGACTGCAGCATCTGCTGTACACGCTGGTTCAGTTCTTCATATATCAGAAAGAAGTAAATTAAACATTATCTTATCAACACTATATCATTGAATATCTTCCATCATACCTTCTTATATCGTCCCTGGTTCATCGGGACCGTATCTTCTCCGCCTGATGTTGAAACAAGCTCGGTGTTTGGTTGGTTACATGACTGCAGCATCTGCTGTCCACACTGGTTCAGTTCTTCATATATAGGAGAGAGAGAGGTAGATTTGGACAATTTGTTCTTTGCGGCCTATCATCCCTTTCAAACGAAATAAGAAATAAATAAAAACATTTCGTTATCAACACTATCTCATCGAATGTCTTATCATGCCTTCTTATTTTGTCCCTGGTTCATCGGGACCAAATCCTCTTCTCCGCCTGATGTTGAAACAAGCTGGGTGTTTGGTTGGTCACATGACTGGAGCATCTGCTGTACACGCTGGTTCAGTTCTATAAAAATCAGTCCTACATATATAGGGGAGAGCGTCTTCATTATCTTACCACAGACATTGCACTTCCAAACACCTGCACCCTTATGAATTCTAGCCATGTGCTCTTTTGTCATTTCTACCAAATTTCAACTTCATCTAAGTGAGAAAATAATGGAGTTACTTCCCCTGATTGGAATTGTGACTACAGACACTGTTTTTCCGGGTTACAGTCCTTATCAGTCAACTGCTCTGGCTATCTAATCTATGAAACAATAGTGTTTGAATGCTTAAAACATTTTTAATGTAATAAGTGCGAGAACCAAAAAAACAACTTCTCCATAATAAAAACCTAATAAAGACTTAAATGAGAAGCCTGACGAGCTACAGAGCCTATTTACTTTTTTTTCTCTAGTTTTGTTTGTGTGGAATATAATGTATCTTTTAACATCATGCGCTAACATCTGCTGATTAAATGTGTTGGGAATAGTATGACACATATGATATGTGTGGAATTTCTTCTGACTTGGTTTGATCTGAAGGAAGTTGCAATATCTTATCTACAAGGACAACAATATTAGGGTTCATATTTTTCATATGATGTCGGAGGGCAAAATATCAATTTGTCATGGTGACATGACTTTATGAACATTATTCATTATGTAACATTTTTATATTTGGGGTGACACTATCTGAAATAGTAAAAATTCTTGTCTTTTTTTGGAAAGAGTCCCTTGTGGGATTCGAACCCGCACCCTCAGTGTCAGGCACCAACTGCGAGAACTAATTGTACCAACAGTTTACGTATTTGGCCATGCACTGTGACCGGTCACAGTGGCCAAATAGGTAAGCTGTTTCAGACAGCGTGATCCCAAATATAACAGTATTAACTTTGTTCACTATCTAAATGTCATGAATGTTTCCTTCTCTTGATGTCATGACCCTTGACATTGCTTTGACCCTTGACATTGAGGCGACAGTCAACCTCTGTTAAAAGCATGTGTTTGTGTATTTACCTAAGTTCACTACTTAGGTAATAAAATGAACTATATGTTAGTGCCAATACCATATTATCTTAAGGACACTAGTTTCTAAATATTGGTCTATCCTGTTCTTGTTCAGGAAGTACCAACATTTCAGGCATTCATGTCGTAAAGATGGTATTACATGGGCACTCATATAATATCCTCTAAGTATGATATGTAGTTCTAATGAAAAAATTAAGAATCTGAATTAAATTTATTTTGAGAAATATTATTGTTTTGATATTTTCTTTGTAGATATGATCGCTGTTGAAATCATAGCATGTATTATTAAATGTGCAAACTATTTTATTTGTAATTTCTGAATGATGAATATATGCAAACATGAATATGTCTTCTATATTAAAGAAAACCTAGGTTATTTGTCATGTCAAATGTGTCGTTCATATGTCATTTAATCTTTTTGAAACGATATAATTTTAAGTTAGTAATTAAACATATACTGTATGTATGCAAACTTTTTTATGATTGTAAATATTTTAGGGGCATGTCGATCCCATTTGTGTGCTTGTTGAATTTGTAATTTATTTCTTGAAATAAATTAAAAACTTTGATATATTCACAAAATTCATGGCTTGTTATATTTTCTCCCAATCATTTATTCAGATTATATCTTACCAATAAACTTCTGTTTCAAGTGGGCCGAATTATTGTTCTTACAACTTGTTATGACCCATCTCTCTCAACTACAAAACAGATGTTAATTAAATCAGGAGCAATCAACACTAAAAGAACATCCTATTGTCATAATGTGATTGTACAGCCAGTAAGATTGCAATTATATACCATTTAATTCATTCATTGTAACCAATTTCTTCTATCCAAGATGTAAGTACATGGCAAAGCCCAATTAGGATTTCAGTGTTATCAACATTAACTTTAGTTATTATCTTACAAGTGTGATGTTATATTTCCACAATCACAAACCGTCATAGTAGCATTGAGAATCAGATGACAGCACAAGTCCAAAAGTTTTGTGAATGGAAGAACAAAGTCATCACACAATTCAAACAAATACAGACAACACTCAAATCGGCCATTAAACAGCTTGCAGCGGTGCTGATTGTTATGACCTGGAATATATTTATAATAGCTAAGACTGTAGACTGAACACTGAAAGGGGATTTTATTTTACGCTGAAGTTTAGTTTTAAAAATGTATGTTTGTTTTGGTTGGAGACAATCTTTAAATTTATTCAAGTGGCTTGTATGTATTGGTCTCTGTTTTGACTCCCTCAATCTATGCGAATGAAAGGTGTTAAGGCATGTTGTATTGCAAGGTTATCTTTATCATTGATCTAAGCTTGATGCTGAAGAGATATCTTAAATAGAGAAATTTAATTTGCTATGTTTGTTATAACAAAATAAACACGCCTGAATATCTCTAAGAGCAACTCCCATATCTCTAACCATACAAGCTGTAAAGTCCAAGATCATACAACAAATACCATGGAGCACTAATAGATGGCATTCATTGACCTGAACAGGTCATGGTCAGGCCATTGTCCACTCTCGAGTGACCACCAACAAATGACCATTTCACAAGTCCAAAACCTAGGACAAGTACCCGAGGGTATATCAGTACCTGATAGTTTGGTTTTAGGACAGTTAAAATAAAATTGAAAGGAGGTAAGTAGTTTCTATTCATGACAAACAGTAAGTGACAACCGAGATACCTATTTGGTCAAAGTGAAATAAACGATATCCTGTGAAAGCATAATATCAGAAGAATCCAATTGATATAAAGAACAAACAAAACAAAAAAATTCTTGATATACTTTGGGTACTCAAGATCAATAAATTAGTCTCCAATCTGCCTTTACCCTACTCAGACCTGAGAAATTGAGTTCTCTTTTAAGCCCTGTCAGGTGTGTTCTGTCATGCCTTTATAACATATTGACACTGTATGAAATAAGGCCCGTCAGATAGCGCGAAACGGGGTAACTTTTGATCTGGGTTGGCAATTTTTAGCTCATCAGGCCTGAAAGGCCCGATGGGCTTATGGCATGGGATGCCGTCCGTCCGTCCGTCCGTCCGTCCGTAAACTTTTCACTTTTTCGACTTCTTCTCCAGAACCAATAACTCTAGAGAGCTGAAATTTTATGTACAGACTCCTTGGCAAATGGGGATTCTAAATTGTAGATTTGGTGACGCTGTGACCCCAAATAAGGGCCCCAGGGGTCATAACCTTAAAAGCTATTTTCATCTTCTTCTCCAGAACCAATGACTCCAGAGAGCTGAAATTTTATGTACAGACACCTTGGCCAATGGAGATTCTAAATTGTAGATTTGGTGAAGCTGTGGCCCCAAATAAGGGCCTCACAGGCCATTACCTAAAATCCTGTTTTCATCTTTTTCTCCGGAAAAAAAAGATCTAGAAGGCTGTAATATTGTATGCAAACTCTTTAGCCAATGGGGATTCAAACTTGTAAATTTGGTGACCCTCTGACCCCAAATATGGGCCACAGCCTAAAAAAAACCTTTGAAAATGAATTTTGAAATGATATTTTATGACACTTCAATCATAATGATTTGAAATATATGTCAACTTTAGATAACAATCTACATTGTGGACATGTTTGTCAAATTGATGTTATCAATGTGAAATGGGAACTATTGAAAAGCCTATGAACTGAAAATTGTGACAAGGCATAAAGGACTAAATTGAAGAGGAGTTAATAATTATTTTATTTTACATGAGATATGTGAACTGCATATGACTGGTGCTGAAATGATAAGATAAGATTATTTTCATCTTCTTCTCCAGAACAAAAAGACCTAGAAGGTTGTCATGTTGTGTAATGAGTCTTTAGCCAATGGAGATTCTAAATTGTAGATTTGGTGACCCTGTGGCCCCAAATAAGGGCCTCACAGGCCATTACCTAAAATCCTGTTTTCATCTTTTTCTCCGGAACGAAAAGATCTAGAAGGCTGTAATATTGTATGCAAACTCTTTAGCCAATGGGGATTCAATCTTGTAAATTTGGTGACCCTGTGAACCCAAATATGGGCCACAGCCTAAAAAAAACCTTTGAAAAATTTTGAACTGATATTTTATGACACTTCAATCACAATGATTTGAAATATATGTCGACTTTAGATAACAATCTACATTGTGGACATGTTTGTCAAATTGATGTAATCAATGTGAAATGAGAACTATTGAATAGCCTATGAACTGAAAATTGTGACAAGGCATAAAGGACTAAATTGAAGAGGAGTTAAGAATTCTTTTATTTTACATGAGATATGTGAACTGCATATAACTGGTGATGAAATGATAAGATAAGATTATTTTCATCTTCTTCTCCAGAACGAAAAGACCTAGAAGGTTGTCATGTTGTGTAAAGAGTCTTTAGCCAATGGAGATTCTAAATTGTAGATTTGGTGACCCAGTGGCCCCAAATTAGAGCCTCGCAGGCCATTACCTAAAATCCTGTTTTCATCCAGAACAAACTAGAAGGAATATTTTGTTCAGAATGTTTAGATGTTTGGATGACAAGGCTTAGAACCGAGATTGTTTAGCCAAGGTGATTCAAAATTGTACTATGTACCATGAGATTCATCACATTGCCTGTTCTCTTTAAGCCTTATACAGTTAGATCAGTGCTGCCAGTGTTTAGTGCAAGCAAGAGTCTTATTACATAATTTGGCGGTAAAACACAAAAAACACAGCTGGCTTGTAACCAGAGCCAAGGGGTCAGAATATTGCATAATCTCCTGTGTGTTGACCTTGCTAAGTGCTCTCTCTCAATTTCAAGAATAAGATTTGTCAGGGTTAGGGATCGTACATTATATTGAGACAACATATTTCTGTCTTCATCATCAAACAAAATAAACTCTGATGAGCTACAGAGCCCATGGCTCTATTTTTGTTTAAGTTCTGTAATTTTGCCAGATAGATAGATAAATTAATATTATATACCGGTAGTAATATTTATGCCATCTAAAATTATATATTTGAATGGGTTTTAAGGACATTCATCTAGTTATGAGTTTGGAGAAAAACTTAGTCGTTTGATTCAGCTTCGGATCAAGAGGTCCGGGGTTCTAATCCCGCCAAGTGTTTGGCAACTTTGTCTGCTGTAGAGAACTGTTCTGCGTGCAGTAAGATTTTGTTGCAATGCTACACTGAATTTCAGGACAGTATTACCCATGGTTTGCAAGTTCCAGCCGATGCTCGCAGGTTTTACTGCAATGCATAGCCACCTGGTGTTGATGGCTTTCTCCATGCATTAATACTAGCAGCCGTGATATAAGTGAAATAATCTTAAAAACGTTAAACTCCAGATCATCTCAAATAACCTGTTGGGTTTGAAAATCAGAGACATGTTTTACTGGATTGATAGTGAGTATTTTTACAAACCAAGAACATAGAGGGGAGATTGTAATTGGGATCATCATCATTTACTGTGGGTGAGAGAGGCCAGGGTTAACACATGTACAAGGCTTGTTAGGGTCAGGGAGGGGGCAGGTAAACATGTCTGAGGGGACAGGTGAACATGTGAGGAGGGGACAGGTGAACATGTGAGGAGGGGATTATGGGGAGATTGATGTTGGCATGTCATTCTTCAAGCTGAATATTGGATTTACATGGTCACTGAGCCATACATTGTCCCAGTGTCCGTGGAAGTTGTTTTCACTATTCATGTTTCATATGTCAAAAGGGATGTATACTCCCCAGGCAGTTGGGAAGGAAGTACAAAGTGGGTGTGAGCTGAGCCAGGTATCTAGGATGATTTTTGAGTATATAATGTTTCCTTACAGATCAGCAGTGTCACCTTCTTCATCACACGTTCACTCTCTATATTATCAACAGTATAATTCATGTAGTATATTCAGTATATTGGTTTAAACTTTAAACATTTTATACAAACATAGGGAACAAGTATGCCAACTTAGAACACCTATGTATAGTACAAATGTATATTATTAGTCATTGGTCTTCCCCTATATTTCCTATGTTAGAGATTTGTAGTTATTTAAAATTGGTTGCTCAGAATTCAGGTTGGCACTAAAAAGCATTAAAAACCCTCTTCTTGTATACATAAGTCTAGATAACAAGAAGTATGTCCTGTTTCTATATTCTCAATACACAGAGATGCATACATCAAATTACAAATCCCTCCAACTCTGTCACCCGGACCTCCCAAACATAGATCATGTCGTGTCATACCAGGTGTTCATCGAAATTATTATCATCAGAATTAAAATTTATGTTAACAGGTCCTTAGGATTTACTGCTCAATGCACAGGTGTACATAGAGAATAAATCAACATCACACAGCCAGCTGGTCTCAGTTGATGTTCCCAGTGTCAGTGTCAAACTACGTTGATATTCACGCTGAAGTAAATACCATATTTCCTCTAATACAACCCCAGAGTTCTATTTTAATCAGCACCCCTTGGGTCTATTCACGGCCTAGGTTTTATTTGAGGAAAGGCATTAATTTTGTATTCGAGACCAGGTTGTATAATATTTATCTCAGCACCCCCAGTTGTATTGGAGGCCCGGGTTGCATCAAGAGGAAAAACGGTACCCGTACCCCTGCACCCCATACCTCCTCCCGACATTTACCGGTATTCTTCATGAAAAGAAAAAGAGAAGAACATCCTGGAATATATCAGAAACAGACACTTATGGACTAACCCTCCCCTTCAATATATAGAGATTATTACCCGAGGAAGTGTGTCATATTACTTTTACGAAACGAGTGTGAATTTTTGTATTGCCCGGGCGAGAGCGAGGGTTATACATAAATTTGCACGAGTTTCGTAAAAGTAATATGACACACTTTCGAGTGTAATAATTTCTTTATTATCCATTTTATGCCATTTGATTCGCGTACAAATAGTCAGGAAACGACCCACTTCTCTTGCGACGGGAAGCTACAGTGACGTCACGAACAATCGTTTTATGACGTCACAGACGACAAAATGCGGGAGGTCGCGGTGAAACAATGGTTGCTAGGCAAACGTGATATGTGCACATGTGCTCATATCAATAATATTAACTCGGTTATTTTCAACCCTATGGGTAATAAATCCACGCATCATATGCTGGTTGAACTGTCCCTTTACATTAACTACATGAGGTGCATATGGAGTACTGCAGGGTTCATCTTGACCTAGGGTAGGGTGTCCAATCAACGGGACAGTGATGTATGCTTTCAGCGTGTAATAGTGATATATCTCCCCTATTAGCATTTCATACTGTCACATGAGCGTGGGAAAGTAGATTTAAACCTTTTTATTTTTAAATCAAAACTTAAAAATGAATAAAATTGATGTACAAGTTGAAAGACCAAAGCCATAAAGATATTTGGTAACACATTAAAATCTACCTGATAAAGTTTACATATGCATATTGAACTGTTATCACTTTCAATCTTTTCCAAATGGTTTTATGTTACTTATTCATTATCCGAATTGTATTTTTCATAACAGGGAAAATTAATGTTCTGTTCTTTTCATTATCTTCAACCATTTCAGACTTGGAATACCTAATTTTATTTATACAAAAAAGAATTAAAACAAATTCTTGTTTAAGCAAACTGTCTGTAGCCTAACGCATAAAATTAATAAAGAAAAATGTTTAAAAAAAAAAAATTTAAAATGCAGAACAGGTTTCAGCTGATAGTAATTTTTAACGAAACATGTTTAAATCATTGCTTCAAATATGATATCCTATAGTTATGAAAATATACATAGATATTATCTAAAGAAAACAGTTGCGTATAAAGTGTATCACATTACACAAAATAATTATAAAATACACCAAGATGTTGTTAAAAGACTTCTTTAAGTTGCATTGTATCATAATATGCAATGTGATATTGTCATTAGCGCATAAACTATGTTGCATGATGTGATTTGATACCCAATAAATTGTAATATACACCAAATAAATATTGTGAAGAGATAAAAAACAAAAGCAAAGACGCATTTATCAACCACTCTTATCCATTACATGTTTAAACCCAAACAGTTCTAAGATTTCCTCACATTTCTCACAGTCTGGTGACCTCTCAAACTGTCTGTGAAATCAAACACTACACACATACAGAAAAACATGTTATCGTTCTAAACTTGAATTAAGAAATAAACTTAGGCTTATTTTGACCCTTCTTTGTGTTTTATATGTGTTCGGGTTCTTTGCACATGAATTAAGAATCTGTTAAATATATCTTGATTAATTCATTTATTTCAGCTATGAAGGGAGAACAAATTTGGGAAACATTCAAATTTACTAGCTAATGATTGAGGGGAAAAAATTGTCATTCTTATCGATTTTCTTTTTAGAAAACTGCTTGAAACTATACAAGAATGTATACCGAAGTGTAGCTTTTGTGAAGTTGTTGATCTATGAAATGATATCATCTCTTTGTATCAATTACGTCAAATAGTTCATGATGAATTGTTACGATTTATAGATTACAAAGTTGACGATCCTTGTGTAAGATTGGGTCATGTCACATAATAAAATAGACATACATCTCCAGATAAATATGCTCAATTTAGAGTATTGTAGTCTATATTTGCAGCATTATAATAAAATTGCAAGAAACCCAGCCATCTAATAATTCCTTTCATAATTTGTTACCAAATGACATCATCTCATGTGCAAAGAAGTTGTCATTGAAAATATTCTTGTAAATGACTAAATGACAGCAAACTTGTATCCAGCTTCACTGACAAGCATCAAGTAACATGGACATCTACGTGGACATCTCCTCGGTGTCACGACCTGGCCTGCAGCAAGTACCTGGTTAAACTGTACACACACCTGGTTGTACCTAGACATTTCCTCCTCGTGTTACTTCTCCAGCTATTGCAACAGGAAATGTTTAACATTACCCACGATATGTCAAATCTTCATCTGAAGATGCTCAATGGTCTGATAGTTCACCTGATAGTTTACCTGATGGTTTACCTGATAGTTTACCTGTTATGTTTGTGCATCAGGCATCATTTACCCTCTAACTATCGTCGCTTCAGTTTACAATTTTCAAGATAAAAATCGCCTTGTGTACGTTCCTAAAGAATATTAGGCGAAAGTTTTTTTATTTAGTTGGTTAATGGATTCTCTGGGGGAAAATGTTTTTGGACAAAATTTTAGAGGACTACTCGGAATCCCCCTAAAACAAAAATTTTCCATCGCAATTAAAAATGTTGCCTGAATTTTATCTACAAAATTTTAAAATGATTTTTATTGTTGCTTTTTGTTTTTGCTTTATTTTTTGTGCCTCCTGCACTTTGACATTTTAAAACTTTGACATTAACAAATCTGTAACCAAGTAATTAATTTGGCCTGGCCTTAAAACCGGACGCATATTGGAATACCCCCTTTTGAAGGGATTGAATTTGCAATAGGGCGAGCTTATAAAGGTCTCAGCATTTCTTAAGTCAATTGCATAAGCCAATACCAGCTACAGCAATATTTTAAAATTTAAATCTATGATTGAATGGTTTTATAGCAAATCGATATTTTATTTTTCTAAATATTTCACTCTGTAAATCTCTCTTATTGTTGAGGAAAGCATACCCAATCCAAAGGGAACATCTACGCTTATACTTTAATGGTTTTATAGCATGTAAAAAGAGCATGAATAAAATGATTAAAAAAGCTTCTTTTATAATATTACATATTTCAATATAGTACATGCCTAATCTGTCAAAATTGACTCCATGACAAGGGGTCATTAGACACGTGTTAAGTGCAATCGTTCATCAGTGAGACAAAGCATTTTGTGTAGCAAGTTAATATTATTTTATTCCTGCTTTCTTGTCAGCTATCTGTCATATGTATGTAAAATATCTAAATCACCTATGTACATACCTAGGAGAGGGTATTCTGAGTTGGAGAACTTGTTCCTAATCCTTTTTACAATGAATAAAATGTGTTTAAAACAAACTAACCAAACAAGAAAATACAGTACATGTATCAAAATTAAAATGTCATATGTTTCTTTAAATGACGTCAGAGGACAAGAAGAGTTATCCCCCTTGTACTTACAAACAACATCTGAAACCAAGAATAAGAATGAACATATTTATTCACATCAGATATGTTAATGACACAAACCAAATGACAAAACTTTGATGGTTTGTCAACTAACAGTGCACTTTTCAACAATAATGTCACAGCTGACTTCAAAGGTAAATCTAAAGATTTTTGGTTATTCTGAAAGTGGAAGATAAGAAAGATGATAATCACACGTAAATTGTTCTGCGTACACTCTGTTAGTAATTTAAGAACATCCATAGTTTTGTCCATGTCTACTGCAGCTAGCTTTCCTCACAAGACAAAATGAGACATTTCGGTCTGCATTACCAAGTCCAGATGCAGCTTGCTGCACTGCTGGCACAGAAAAGGGGGAAAATTGCAGCAAGACCTCACTTTTGAGATCACTCAAGTTGTGATTTGCAGTTGAAGTTGGGTTGCACAAGGCAAGTAAACTTAGGATAGGAGTTTTTTGGTTTTAAGAAAGTGTTAAGGGGTCCATCTTAATTACATTGATTCATATCAAAAACAAATTTAGAAGATAGAAATATGTTCCTGTTTGCACAAGTATCTTTTGAAATGTTTTATCTTGTGCTTTAAATATTATGGTCAGCTGTATAATATTTAGAAATAAAAACATTTTTTTATTTCGATTTCAAGGATAAATTGGGACCCATTCAGAGATAAATTAGCACAGACAAATCTGGATGGCTTAATTATACAGTACGCAATGCAAGTTTTCAGGAATCATACTGTCTTGTTATATGTATCATATATAGTATACACATGTATTTTAAGAATTAAGTCTCATATTGACTTACATTTAATGACTTCATGCAGTTAAATATCAATCACACACAATCATAGATATCTGCTTTGGTATATAATGTTCTGATAGTTAGAAAGGCACAATCAGAAGGAAATCCTTGCACACAACATCATCAAACCCAGCATGCGTTCAGTGATGTATGTGCATGTTGAATGAGAGTATGAACACAAATGTTTACACAGTTTCAGCCATGGGTTAAGGAATTCTGGTGTAAATGATAACAAAATGCCATCACATTTGTATTGCTTAACTTCAAGATTATTTATGTTCAACAAATTCAAACCAATACTCAGAGCTGGATTTTTCAGTCTTATTGTGATGAAAGAGCAAATATGGCTGTTTTGTATTCCTATTTAGAAACTCAAAACATTTCAAGTCTGTAGCTATCATCATTGACAATGGAAATATCAGATACAGAAGGAACACTAATTTCTCAGCTATTATCCAATGACAATACTAATTTCAGATACTCAGACATATCTATAACAGCAATTGCAAGTAATTAAGAGAGATCAATTAAGTTTTTGTATTCCATTTAGAAACTCGTCTGTAGCTATCATTAGTAACAATGCCAACATCAGTCACAGAAGGAACATGAATAGATATTTCATTTCTCAGCTATTATTCAACGACAATACCAATTTCAGAAACTGGGACATAAATATAACAGCAATTGCAAGTAATTAAACGAATAATTAATTCTGTGTTCCGATCCCGAGACTATACGTTTTCCAGTTGGTGCTCTTCTTGGGTCCCGCTGACACCGGTGTGACGATATGTCTCCTGACCCCATGACCCCCGTAGCGAGGTTTGGAGGACGGAGGTGGGAGGGGGACCATGCGCGGTCCGTCGTACTTCAACGTTTTCCGGTTAAACATGGCGCCTTTCACCTGATTGTTCACCTGCAATAGATTGTATGAAGTAGTCATTGTTAGTGTTTATGTTTTACATTCACATATTTCTATATCACCGACATCTATGGAAGGACCAAAATTACTTTGAAACCGTTCCCTCTGATATATCCCTTGTCCATCACAAATATTTACTAGAACCCTTATACAATGTTTACTTTGTGTTATGCCACCCTACGACCTACGACCTACGACCTACGACCTCGAGCGAGAAGAAGGTTTTCTAACCAACTACAAGTCTGACAACTCACATTCCCTCAACACCTACAACACAACATGGCATGTTGATCATGTGTCATTTTCTCTACTTCATCCTGCTCCGTACCACGACACATTACCACAAGTGTTGGAGGGAGTATTCATTATGGTAAACAGTTTCCTCTCCACCAAATCCAAACAAATTTGAAGAAATGGAGCAGGACCTAGTTGTGTATTGCTTTCGATGTGAATTTCCTCCCACACTTCTCACCCATTTCTTCTCCCTGGCAAACTGCATGTTGAAGTCCCTCTCCTCTATACACAGAGCGAGAGCCGGGATACAGCCGCCAGGCTTCCACAGCCGGGAATCTACCGGGGAAAACGGCTTCTTTTCTGGTGTTGGACTTTCGTCACCCTCAGTCTTTCCGTCATCAGCGTGAGAGCTAGGAAAACGAATGCGACAAATAAAAGTTAAAAGTCTAGGTTTATAGGAGATAGTTCTTCCGTTATCATTCCAGACTTCAGATGTTAACTACGAATGTATCAAAGCAGCACTAATCTAGTTGAGACTATCACACAGTTGTAAAGATCAAAATCTTGCCTTACACATAGGATACACACTAGCTTTTATTCTATTAAAAAAGACATTTCAGTCTGGCAAAAAAATATTTGAAATTCTTTCAAATAAACTCATTTGTACAGAGATTGAAGCTGAAATTAGCACTTCAACTGAGAGTTTCCAGTCTAATGGCTAGGGCAGAGAGCACAAGAGAGTTGAGAAGGAATGGTTTATGAGACTGAACGACAAAGCTATAAGACATTTTAATGTCAGGATAGCTCACCTATCGAGAGGTTTCAGCCTGACAGGGGAGGCGGTGGGTACAAGGTTGATTAAAGAGTTGTGAGCGGACTGGGCGGCGGGACTGTTGACGACATCTGCGACGGACTTGCCGGGGAAGAGACGAGACAAGATGGAGATCACGTCCTCATTGGTCGGATCAAGGAGCAGACCCAGGATCAGGTCCTGTCGGGCTCCAGTGGAATTCTGTGAGAAAAATATGACATAAAAATAAAATTTATGTCCATGAATAAAGTTTCATTAGATATAGGAGTATATTCTGAAGCACCTTTGTTAAATACTTGAGTCTCAACTATAAGTGGAATATGGGAGAAATCAATTTTCAAGTTGTAATCGACATCCTTACTGAGTGGGGTACCGGTATAAGGAATGGCAGGATAGAATTGTCACACAGTCTAGACAAAATCTTAGGGGGAAACAATGTCACAGGAGGATCAGATTGTATTTTTGAAGGGCATGCATAAGAGGAATACTTGTATGCATAGAGGATATTATGTGTTTTCAGTGTGATATCACTTATATCTCATCGAGTGACGGGGTAAAGCCGATATTTTCACTAGTGGCACAGCCACGAGAGAAAATATTGTCTTTACCCCGACATGAGAAGAGAGATAAGTGATATTGCACTGAAAACACAAAATATTCTGTTTATTATATGCTTCTGTGGCCGGAAATATGGTGTTTTACGTCCAAAACTGCTTCAATTGAGGGAGTTCTGGCGACGTCATACCATTGTTGCTATGTCACTTAGCAATGGTAATGACATCGCGTTGATTGTATACATGACGTCATACCTCTGTACACATGACGTCATCCCCTCTGGGTTATTTCACTGTGTTGAGAAAGTGATATCAAACTGCAGTGATGAGAACACATCTTCTCAAACTGAGAAAACTCAGTCTCACATGGCTTAGCATATAATAAATTTTTATGAAACACTCAATCAAATTAATTAATATTATGTTATTGAACTAAATATCTTAAATACTCTCAGTATATTGATCTCAAAATCTCAACTGCTATACGGGTCTAGATTTAACTGTGATGTTACCTCTCACCTAAAGTACAACTACGACGTGAGATCTTACCTCAAGCATGTAGCGTGTGCGCGCCCTGGCGATGTAGTACTGTCCTACGTGGGGGTTGTACTGGATTGCCATCGTGAACTTGGCCTCCGATTCCTGGACACATGCAACAGAAAAAATAGCTGTAGACATACAAACAGATAATTAAATTTTAATTCAAATAAAATAGTAAAAATCAACTGTTCTCACAAATGACATGGGTGAAGTAATAGAATCAAGAAATTCATCTGCAATGCATTACAATATACTTCTACATTCAGTTTCTTGACCCTTGATCTTCATCAGGGTATTTGTATCTGCGAGGCTAGATCAATCCCCTGATTCTCTTCTCTGCTTTCACCTCGTATCACTTGAGGTTAATCACTCATTGCTACTGCAGTATGTATCTTGTCAGCCAGTATAATTTTGATGGTTGCTTTTCTGTCTTCTCATTTCGGCACTGCCAATTTGCTAGATTGAAGTTATCTAATTGGCTGGTTATTTATAGCTCAATATGAGGCGAAAGATGATCAGGGAATCAGGGTAATGAAGTAGCCTAGTGGATAGAATACCCTGATGGAGCACGATGCCTTTTTGGAACATTTCTAAATCATCTGAGAAAACAATGATAAAGTGTTTAAAGATGATTAGGACAGGAGTGACCTGAGCAATAGCAGAGGGGCAATATGGTTGTATTGTTAACGAGTGACTAGTTTCGTCCACAAATCTGGACTCATCAGACTGAAGTAGCAATGATTTTGACTCTCCTTATATACTTTTTGGTCGGGTCATGTGACCCGGTGGTCCCTGTGGTCCCGGTGGTCCCTGTGGTCCCGGTAATGTAGATGAAGTGTTTTAGTCAATGATTGTCAAGTATACACTGTTAGATTTAGCTTTAGTCAATTTAAGTCAACAATTTCTGTTTTAAAATAGTTGGTCTACAACTCATTGTGTTTGATGGCTACACAAGCAAGACTTTCTTCATCAAGTGTCAGTTCCTCTAGTAACATATTGTACACATACAGCATAGTTCTTGTCCTGGTAGGCGGCGACCCCGAACTCGTTGTGTATGACGGCTATACGAGACTTGGTCGCCTGATCGCTAGCGTCAATCTCCAGTGCTTGGTGGTAGTCCTGGAGGGCAAAGTTCAGCTCGTTCTGCTTGAAGAAACAGTCTGCAATAACAAAGGATAGTTTTGTTAATCACTAGACACAAACTAGATAGACTATAATATAAAATGTTCATTTGGTTCTGTCACCAGACAAAAGTCGATAGACAATATCTAATAACTAAAATGATTTTTTGGTTTCCTTGACAAAATTCAACTCAAACTTGCGGTCTTGAAAACGACATGTTACAGGTATTATTTTGTTGATTTTCATCACCTTTTACTTTTGAAGGTTGAATTCCAGGGATGAGCGTTTTTTTCTTATTTTTTAAACAAGTCATAGACTTGGGGATGTTTATTCTAGATAATTATTAATGGTCATATATTAATGACAATTTTCTATGGTTAACAATTTTATAATATATATATAATTTCATTTCAAGCTTTTATTTCATTTTCAAATAGAGAAAATATTGAATAACCCGAATAAAACATTGCACATCAGTGATAAAGAAATTATTACTGTAACTAAATATTTACGTACTATAAATTGAGAAAGTTGAAAATGAATTACCTCCCCTGTTAATGTAGAGTCCCTGTTCCCTCTTCTCTCCCTTGAGCGCCTTGTTGAGGAGAATGACGGCCTCGTCATAGAAACTCTTGCTGAAACACTCCACCGCGAAGTCATTATACGTCAGGAGCAGTTGCCGCTGTGAGTCCGCGTACACTGGGCTCTCCTCATCATGGTCGCACTTGTCTAGCGCCAACAGGAAGTCATCTATTGCAGCGTTGAAGTCATGAAGCTTCCGATGTAAGGCGCCCCTGTTTTGGCAAAGGAGATGGGGATGATTTACTGTACATCCTCGATTAATTAATCACTGATTTGAACAAACAATTGTTCAAGGGAGGCGATTTTTTAAAATTTATATGTGTGAGGAGAGACTTTTTCAAGAGTTTTTCACTTATATCATGGCTGCTAGTATTATAATAGGGAGAAAGCCTGCAACACATAGGGTAAATGCATTGCGGTGAAACCATTGACTATCCCGCTCTATACTATGTGTAAACAATTATTTATGTTTAAACATAAACTCATTTATCTTAAATGAATATTGAAACGGAAGTAAATTGTTATCATGAAGTTGAACATTGCATAAATAGGTATAAAAAAGTGATTAGAAATTGAGACATTTCGAGGTTTTTTACATTGCTAAATCTATCCCAGCAATTATTCCAGGCAGTCGATTATTAATTTGAAATTGAAGGTATGTAAACATGTAGTCTCTCAAATATAAGAATTCAATAATTGTTTTATGTCATCAGGCAAACATTATACTTACATACTCAATATCAATGCAATCAAATTTAATTTCAACAGAAAAACAATACCTCAAAACATGGTAACTGGCGACAGATGGGTTTGTTTCTATGGCAACAGATATCTTCTGCAGGGCCTCGCGATGTTTGCTGAGCACACTGAGGTGCATGGCCTGACCCTTGCTGTCTTCTGCTCGCTGCTCCAGGGCGGCCATCATGGAGGTCGCTTCTGGGTGGTCTTGATCGAGGGACAGCGCGTCTTTCACATCGTAGAAACACAGTGTCGACTGGAATCAGGAAAATAAGTGACGTTTTAATACTTGGCCCTTTGAATATTCTTGTATAGCCTACCATTAGCTTCGTTGATTATTCCCTTTGATAATGACTGTAATTCATGTGAATAGACCATTCAAAATGGTTCTGCATTGACTAATTCAGCAGCTAAAGTGTAATGGTTTATGGACAATCATAATCCATTGTATTGTCTCTCCATCAGCGACCCTTACCCAGGAGAAAACCTAGGGTTCTATCACTATCAGTACCCACTTCCCTGTATTCTATCAGCATCCCTTTACCCCAGGGTTTAATGTAAGTTCAGGATCTAATCGAGCTTGTGTTTCTATTATATTTATCCTCAGCATCCTTTACCCACCAGGTTGAATTCGAGGTCTGGGTTATACGTGAGGCTTAGGCTGTATTCAAATTTTTCTTTGGCAAGGTGCTAATCCCACATTACTTCCCTCACTAACGAGTTCATCCTGTCTCAGGTTATAAAGTACACTAATGCAACTTTCATTCCCTGGGTGCATAGGCAGCTTATACCTTCGCGAGGTGACGCATGTTCCAACCAATCAAATAGTTTTCTCGCCCTGTTGGCGATAAATTTAGCCAATCACAGAGAGCTTTTCAAAATGCAGTTGGCTTTTGCACAAAATGGCAACTTCCTTAGATAAGCGAGATGAAATCAAAGAGTTTTTCCCGTCAAATTGTCTCAGACGCAGAATGGGACATGCAGTTCATCAAGGAAGGTGGGGTAAACGTTTCATAACTGAGTTTTGAGAGATCGTTAATGATTTCCGCAGTGATAAACCACAAGGGAACGCAGGCGGAAGTCGACTCGCCTTTCAAGTGATGTCATTGGTTGTCTATATCTAGATTGTTCCTCGATCATATGCACCTAGCAAAGGTAAAAGCTGCCTCTGCACCCAGGGTATGGAAGTTGCAATAGTGTACGTTATTCCCTGAGACAGGATGTAATTAGTTGTGCTTCCTGTACAATAGCATAACTAGATACCCAGCAACTGAGCAGCTAAATAACTAGATACCCAGCAACTGAGCAGCTAAATAACTAGATACCCAGCAACTGAGCAGCTAAATAACTAGATACCCAGCAACTGAGCAGCTAAATAACTAGATACCCAGCAACTGAGCAGCTAAATAACTAGATACCCAACAACTGAGCAGCTAAAGCTGAATTCTTCTGTATAATCGTATCATGGCTAATATTTTTACATCGTGCTCCGTCAGGGTATTTTCATCTGTAACAATACCACAAATACCTGCTTGTCTGATACGATCAATGTAAGTTACGACGACGACACTCACGTTCCTGAACATCTCGTGCAGCCTGGCCCTCATGATGTAGAGGTCCGGGTTACTGTTGTCCACCTCCAGCCGCTTGTTGACCAGAGCCAGACACTCCCCGTGTCTCTGTAGCGCGGCTAGACACGAGATGCTGTAACAAAGAATTGGAAATACAGAAATGGGTTTATCTATTTTTTTTAATTTGGGTAAGCGTACATTTTCAGGGCATTCGAGTTTACCACTGAAGAAAAACATATTTCTTTATACTATCTGAAACATACTATTTTTCAGGATGCATGTTTGCAAATTTGCATAATGATTATTATAGGACAAGCTGTATGCTATACTACAATTAATAACAAGGTTGGGGTCGTTTTCCTTTTAAATGCATATGATACATACAGATGTAAATGTTGATGTTAATGGAAATAGTGCAAGTATAAATGTTGCCATTACCATACATATCTCCCTTTGTATGCCTTATATCAAAACAAATTCCCCACCAAGTAGGTGAACTTCATATTGTTTGATTTCTCCAGATTATCTCATATTTCCTGAAATCCCTATCAAGAGCTTCATTTTAAAATAATATTTGTGTTATGAATCATTTTTATTTTTTGTATGAATCACATATATAGAGAATATTACCCGAGGAAATGTGTCATATGACTTTTACGAAACAGGTGTGAATTTTGGTATTGCCCGAGCGAGAGCGAGGGTTATACACAAATTTGCACGAGTTTTGTGAAAATCATATGACACACTTTCGAGAGTAATAATTTCTATATTACCCCTTCTATTCCATTTGATTCACGTAAAAATAGTCAGAAACCGGCCCACTTCTCTTGCGACAGCTAGCTACAGTGACGTCACGAACAATCGTTTCATGAAGTCACAGACGGAAAAATATGGTAAGCCGCAGTGAGACAATCAATGCTAGGCAAACGTGATATGTGCACATGCTTCAACCATATGGGTAATAATTCTCGTTATGCCCTCCCACCTCCTTATATGGTAGCTGACATTGTCCGGTTTCATCTCCGCTGCCCGAGAGAAGGACTCGAGAGCTTCAGCGTATAGATGCTGGTCAAACAACACCTGACCCTGGTGGAGAGAATGATAAAAGAATAGTTTATCTAAAATTATGAAATCAGTGTGAACAAATTATGAAATATCAAATTTCTAAAATCCGTCAAAAAAAGTAAATGAAACTATGATGACAACTGTTTTGGCTCTCACATTTTCACATTTAGAAACGTCAAGTAACAGGCTTCACCATTACTTTTAGTCTGGTAGCCCATAGCTTGTGAAAAAGTTGACAGCCAGTCTTGACTGGTAGTCCAGTACAAAAAGCTAGTTTGCATTTGTTTATGATTTGATCCTGCCGATGCATTTTGATAGCTGAACTTGCTTTGGACTAGTATGGTTAGAAAATCAACTAGTCTGAATGGCTAGTGCTTTGATATGGTTAATGTCGACCACTGTATTGTGAGGAACACTACATTAAAGAATAGACAATCAAATACATCTTCAGGAAGTCATCAATTATGAAATTTAATATATTTGGTAGTTACTTTCTGATTTCTAGTTAGTGACAGACTTCAAATGACTCCTTTTCATTGTCATGCATGCCATAAGTCAAAGTATCAGAGATAAAATTTAAAATATTTGGTAGCAGCAGAGAGAAATTGACAAATGAAACAACATTGAATACAATTTTAAAACATAAACTACTGACAAACGGTCAGCTCCTCACCTGGAAGTAATAGAGAAAGGCAAGTTTGGAGTAGAACCAGTCGTTGTTAGGAGCGAGAAGACACGCCTTCTTGTAGTTAAGAACAGCCGACTGGAAGTCACAAAGTTGGACGTAGTTATCTCCCCTTTCTGTGTACAGGAGAGGATCGTCAGGTTTCAGACCAATCGCCTTCGTCAGGAACACGATGGCTGACTGGAACTTGCCTTGTTTCTTGAGCTCTTCAGACTTTGATAAACTGTGAGAGAAAGTTTAATGGTGGTCTTTTCAAACACTTCAAAAATATTAGCCATGATACTGAATTATCATCAGGATATCTAATACACAAACTTTTTGTTCAATAGAGCCCATCTATTTTTTTTTTAAAAACCTGAAACATCTCTTTATTTCTTAATGTAATATAAACATTTTCAGTAAGACTAATTGGTAGACATATCCCTTGTAATCAGGTAGGTCAGATTTGACTTTATTATGGAGACAATTCACTGGCTATAAGACAAGATTTATAGTTGTATATGATGGTGGTAATTGTTTTCAAATCATAGTTTTAGACGTTCAACTCACTGTTCGACGGCCTTGTCAGAGATGATCTCCTGCATGCTGGGAGTTGAGGGCATTGCCTCATTCTGCCACTCGTCTGTGCTGAAGATTCCCGTACTTTTGTTGCGGAGCCTCGCCGCTTCGATCATGTCTTCATCCACGGCTGTAGAGAACACCCCTGGGTCTGGGTCCGGCTAAATAGTCAACCACCGATAGTTATCAATCATCGATTCATTCAACCATCCACATACAGATAATAAATAGTCACGGATCCACAGTTACACATTCATTCAACCTTCCACATACAGATAATAAATAGTAACGGATCCACAGTTACAGATTCATTCAACCTTCCACATACAGATAATAAATAGTAACGGATCCACAGTTACAGATTCATTCAACCTTCCACATACAGATACACCAACAAGCAACAATGAGTCTAGGTTGGGCTTATCATTCGACAATAGATAGTTACAGATTCATTTAACCCTGGACATCACCGACACAGGGCACTTCCTGTAGAGAGCAGGGTACACATTATTTGAGAGTTTTTGTTAGTTGTCTTGAGTATCGTATATAATAGTCAGAGGGTACATGACGTGATCAAATATATCTCTGGCTGGTATAATTTATATAAGGGGGTCATGGTATTATTTGCCGATCATTGGCCTAATTTGATCTTTGATGTTGTATATCAGAGGGTGCAAATTCTTTTCAGTGTCAATAAATCTTATGACAGGTTTTATAACTAAGTCACAGAGCCCTGTATATCATCATTGAAAAAAAAGATTTACTAACACGGATTGGAACTGATTCATTACTCATCCCAGTAGAAAATAACGTTGTTAATTCCTGTTTACACAAGTTATGTATGTATTACTCCAATCAACTGTGATAAAAAGAACTGCAAGGTCATTACATCTCGTGACATTCTCACCTTATATATATTGAACCTGAAAGCAAATAGTGAAAGCTCGACCTCAGTTATAACTGCGGTGTATAATTTATGAATTAATGTTAAATCTAGACACACAATCTATATACAATGTCTTTGTTAATTTAATTAAAGTCTAAGATGCATTTTATATTAGGAAATTGAACAGAAGAAGATTTTGTTTGTTTGTAAATCTTCAAAATAACAAGATCTTGCAGAGCAAGACAAGCAGATTCCAATAAGCCAATTACAGTCAACCCGCGATAATCCGGCCACCGATAATCCGAATCTCGCAGTTTCCGAACGGTAGGAAGATGTAACCAAACTAATATCTTTAGTAGTCCTCAATACTCAGAAATCCGAACATTTCACTATCCGAACGTTTTTGATGAAAAACGGATGCGTTCGGATTATCGAGGCCTGACTGTACAAAGCTTAGAAAACTCAATATCAAGTAACCATAATCATGTTTAATTAAATGATAAGCCTAATTGAGTTAGACTTGTTACAAAGTCAACAATCGTTTCTGTTCTATCAGTATTTCTCAGAAATTCAGGAATCATATAAATCTGCAGTCTTGCAGTGCAACATCTACTATTCAACATATAATGCATCAAGAGAGAAACGATCTAAACTGACCTTAACATTATCATCATCTTTAATACAAATACAAGATTTTGTAAACAACTATTTGTCATAAACGTGACGCTTTGCCCAGGCAGGGGACAAAAACAATACTTCTGTGAATTAATTCATACAAAGATAGCTTCCGAGACTAAAAGAATGATTACATCACACGCCACTCCCCCTAGCGGGTCTCACCTTCTTTCCCCAGATAGCTCGGAACAACTGGAAGCAGCATCATTCATAATGTATATAATATATATATATCCGTATATATATACCTTACTCATCATCTCATAACTCATCATCTCATAACTCATTTTGAAATTCATTCAAATCAATTCAAGCTGTCAATACTACTTTCTAAAAGATATTCAGCTTTCCTAACACAATTGTCAACTCAGAAGATTTGCACACACATCATCATCAAAATTAAACCAAATGTATTGATGTTAAAATTGATTAGCGCACAAAGCGCATGTGCATCACTCTGAATTTCTGCACATTAAAAATGCATGCTATTACAATTATTAATACAACTATCCAGAAAAAATATTCAGCCCTTTCCAACACAATTCTTATGTAACACAATTTATAAACTTAAAAACCCCTTTGAAGTAACAAAAGGAAACAAAAGATGACATGGGATTAAGAAACATTTAACAAACAATACAAACATGACGATTCTCTTAAGAAATCAATGCATGTTCTTCAAAACTTCACAGCTACAAATACATATCCTTCTTCAACCAGTCGTAAATATCTTCAAAAACCATCAAATATTACATTCTCTTCCCACAGAGGTCACTCCACTCAGTTCTTTCATCAATACCTCTGTTGCATATAGAACATATTTCACGGTTCTAAAAAAAATTCACGGCATTGAAACGTTTTTATTTTTATCAAATTAAACACCATTTTTCATCAGCGACCAACTTGTCTAATAACTTATAAGAGATATGTGAACATCACACAGATAAAGCAACTCTGGTCATTTCCACAGTTATGGAACAGACTGTTTGAAACAAAGATTCTGATTGCACAACTTACTTTTGAAGCAACCAACCAACCAGCCCAGAAAATACTCCATATGCAACAAAAGTTACGTTGGAAGAACTGAGCGGAGTAATTTAAGTGGCAAGAGAATGCAAATATGAATGTTCACACTAAAAAATTTAATATATTTACCTGTGGATCTTTATCTGCAGAATTGTTAACATCTGGTCCGAAACCATCCTCATCGCCTTGACCTTTGACCTCTTCACGATCCATGATTGCACCGGCGACCCCAGTATCTTCGACATCATCCTCATCTACAAACTCTTTGATTGCAACTTCCATCTGATGACGTTGCTCCTCTGCAAATGTACTCGCACTTTTCGTAAATGTGTGATCAAGAACGGGATAAAACTGATGAACGTTTACATTCTTGGGTTCGTGGTACCCTTGATCCAAACTGAATGATTCCATTGTTTTGCCCCTCTCACTGTGAGTTTTAGAGGTTTTGCGACTTGGTGAGTGATCTGACGAGGACTTTTCCCCCGAGGGGGTTTGTGAAGCCTGGGTTTCCATCTTATTCTTGTTCTCAATCCCTCATCCACCAGATCCTGCCATTTTCATCAAATCTATCAGCAAATAAAATAGGAAAAACTTTGTCATATGTGTACTTTCAATGTTATCTGTTCTGTGTCTGAAATAAGGTGTAAGCTAGCCACCTGGCAACATTTGGTCTAAGTCGTTGAAAGTTTTGCTAACTTATATCATACACTGCTAGCTGTTTTTCATATTTAAAAAAAATGGCCATTTGACCATTTAGAAAAAGAAAAAAAACATAAGGCAGAAATTCTGCTGTTAATCAGGAACATCCTGAAGTCAAATTAACCATGAAAATTGGAAATGAATATAATAGGGAGAAATGACATCATATGTTAAATTAATACAACAAAAACAGGTGACCCATGAATGTAGGCAATTTGAGGGTACAGATCTTCGTAATCAAGAATATACATTATGAAATATATATATAGAACATCATACTTGTGCATTTGGATCGTTTGTATTGAACGAGAAGATGTCATGGAAGCGGAGGAACAACGAGTTCGAAGAACGAGTTGTTCCTCCGCTTCCATGACAGCTTCGAGTTCAATACAAACGATCCAAATGCACAAGTATGATGTTCTATATTTATTATATACCCCTTTTTATTAGCAAATTTGTAATAAAATAAAGTTGCATAAATTTACTGGAACGACGTGCTGCGTATTGATACACGGACGGTTGCTTGACCAGCACGACTCACGATTTGATATCTTAATAATATCTTTATTTTCTCATTTGTCAACCCAATAGAGCTGTAAGTGAAATTTTCTTCAGTGTGGTAACATAATTAAACCATCAAATTTGCTTTACTATTATTTAATTACAAAGAACTGAAAATAAGAAACAACATTCAGGCTTCCGTCCGTCGTGCTTCTTTCGAATGACGTAACCATGGTTATGACGTCACACTAGTAAACGGTTGTGACGTCACAGTGAAGCTGTCGGCAATGCTTTCGATTCCCCTTACACTGTGCGCTTTTCTGCCTTGTTAATGATAATTTGAGTCACATTTTCCCTGTTTGTGCTGTTAATATTAAGCCAAATCCTTGCTGATACTTTAATCAACTGAAAAAATACTAGCAGTGTTATTAAACCATAAATTCCGGAGATTTAATTGGGAAAACATTGAAAAGTACGGAAAATTCCGAGAAGTGCCGAAGTTTAGAGAAAGTAGAACCGTCAGCCGTGCAATACGGAATTCACCGTGCAATACGGAAATTGTCCACGGAAACCGTATTGCACCCCTGTATTACTATCTTAAGTTTACATGGGTATATAATAAAATCTTATATAATATAAGTTAACTTTTTGATTTAGTCAATCAAGGGATTTAATGTGTGAATGCACTTCAATGCAGGCAAAATTCATTGTACTGAATTCTCATAATGGGTTAACAATATTTCTGTTTTTGTTTTCATAGAAACATGAAGTCTTGCCTAATAAGTAATAACAACATTTTTTAGATAGGTCTATAAATTCATGATAACAATTTAGCAACTCTGATCAGTTTAAATTCATTTGACAATTGATTAGGGTCATGGATTCATAAATCAGAATATAAAAGCATACTTATTCTTGTAAAATACAGCGAATGTCTACAACGGTAGGTAATAAAAACAACATGCATTGATATTAAATGTATCCCATGGAGATACATATTACTAATAAATCAAAATCATTACATATTTCAGTTATGTCTTCAACAAAAACAATAGATAACTTTTATTTACATATTTCCGCAACATATCTTTTCGGAACAGAGAAGTCCAGTCACGCTTACAAAAACCACTTTGTTTACACATTTCCATGGAGAGGGAACTTCCGGTTGTTTACATTGAAACGTGATGCAACGAGTCTTCTGATTGGTCAATAACTTCTTCGATCTAAATGGTTCGTTGTTTCATTAGGGGCCTTTCGCTCACAGTGATATAAGAAAAAAGAAAGTTCACGTTGATATACAATTAAGGAATAATAAATTCAAGTTTTATTCGATGCAACATGGCAAATAAAGAATACAAAGCAATATATTTCTGAAACAATGATGTTGTCACTAGCCAATGAGCATTGAGTTTACAGGGGCCTACACGGTTCAGTGCGAGGAGTAGCGTCAAGTGGATCAAACCATGATTTCAATCAAAATATTGTTTTGAAATTGTACTAACTTTGATTTTCGAATCTAAAATGGCTTTTGTCGGAGATGTCGGTGCCGTATTTATTGATGATGAACTGACAGGACAATGTGATGAGATCAGGGCAATCGCTGCAAAGGTAATCTTACCCGTTGTTCAGTTTTCGATCAGAAAAAATATTGGGCTGTGTTTTCTTGTAGACATGGCGTAGCACGTCATTCGATATAAATATGGTTAGAAGATACAAAATAAGTGACACTTAGGTAAACGGTCTACCGCAAAATTTGAATGTCATTAAAAAATAGTTCATGTTTTACTATTTATATAAATAAACTTATGTTTGGATTCTGACACTCATATGAAGCAAGTTTTTATAAAAGAAATACACAGATACTGTACACTGTATTCTAGGCTTCCAACATAACAACGTCTGTACGTAGATGCAGCCGACACAAGTGAAAAGTTTAAGGAACATTAAATATGTTGTTGGAATCACATGAAGTCAAACATTCTAAATGGTGTAGGCCTAAGTTATTTTTTCGAGATGTAGTTGACTGTTCCTGAAAATTACCGTTTTAAAAGGAGTGTTCTATTGGGGGAGGGAAAAAGCAGTAGTTAGCGTGTCTGGCTTTGGATCAAGAGGTCAAAGATTAAAATCCACCAGGGCTCGGCAGTTTTGTTTGCTGTGGAGAACTGTTCATGCAAGGTTCCTGTCCAATGCTACGGGATGCAGTGTTTTCGTGGACTTGACCAAATGATAGATGCAGTGAATTCGCAGACATGGTAGATTCGTAAACGGTAGATTCATTGGGTGCAATACGAAACTATGGCTATGGCTATTTATGCTAAATGACAAAATATTGTAAATTGCCATGATGTGATCAGGGACCTTATATACAGGGACTCGTCTCTTCTGCTCGTTACATTATCATTTCTACTGAACGGTGCAATTAGACATTGCCTCGTCGCGCTTCAACGCATTAGTGACTGGGTGGTGCGTAAACGCTTATTTTAATATTGCAGTATATTGTTGTTACTAGTTAGAGTCTCCGATCTAGTCTTGCTGACTCGCTCGTGCATCGATTGTCAATCTTTGTAAAGTCAAGAAACATTGGAGTAACCTCCCTTTGAGACTTGTTGATTGTTGTTATGATAGAGTCGGGACGGCAAATACCGTACACTTTTGGACACCGCAGCGGTCGGTCGAGTTACCAATCCCCGGATGTAGCCTTAAGGCATGTCAAAATGAAGCTCATCCAGTCCTCTTGCTTGTTTCATAAACAAATCTAACATTGCATTCAACGTATTGATAGGAGGTTATTGAATAAGCATGGTACCCCATACATTTAATATCATACAGGTAACTGCTCCTAATACCATACGCCATGTCCTGTAATACTGTACGCTACATTTGGCTTCCACAATGTCTTATCCAAAGCATCCAAAGTCAGCTACAAAAGGTTTTATTTGTTCTTAGATACAGATAATCATAATGCATTACTTAGACAATATCATTTCTCAATTTCTTAATCACTAACGACCAATGCATATTCTACTTTCACTGTGTGTTCACTTATATCCGACTACATGTACGCTGGGTGACAAGTTTTATATGCTCAAAACATACAATTTCAATGTTATATATGATGGAACAACTAAGAAGTTGACAATAGACTTTTTTTAAAAAGAAAAAAGAAAAATAATTCACGAAATAATAAAGAATTAGTTCTAGCTGGTCAAGATACAATTATTTGCAGAGTGTAGGCCTACTGGTATTTATCCATATGCTATGTAGGCCTATGGAATTTATTTCTAATGTCATTTTACGAAATAAATAATCTAGGCCTACTGGTGTATTTATTTGTTCTGTTAATTTAACATTAATAAACTGTATTGGTCAACATATGCGACAGTATCCAATCAGATGCGTCTAACTCATCAGCGTTCTAAATATGGAATGCAGTTATAAATAGAATTAGGCACCCCCTGAATCAAATGCAACCAACAACGGAAGCATAGCTGTAGCGAGAAGTGAACTGTCGGTGGAAATCTTAAAGCGTACAGTATTAGAAGACTGTACGGTATTTGCCGTCCCGACTCTATATGAAATCAGGGACCTTATATACAGGGAATAGCAACTAAGCAATTAACTCGTGGAGCTCCCTTCCTCATGGTCCAACGCACATCTTGACTTGGCGCCCGTATTGCACTAATTACTGGCGTAGCATACTAGTATATCCAGTTAATCACTAAATAAACGGTGATTCAGTCCGCCATCTTGTCTGTAAGGAGCGTAGATGTTTTCTTACCCAAGCGGGCACAGATACGCCGGGTATTAAAGTTTTCATAATGGTCATGGGAATTACAGTTTTTCTAAATATAACTTGCGTTTTGATTGGTTGACGGAACTACTTTGCGCTCATTCATGAATTGCTTAGCTCTACTGTTCAAGCTAAATCACATTATTGAAACATTTCGAACATACCTAATTGAAGTCACACGTCAGTAAAACATATTAAATATAAAATCATGTTAAACCTAAGTTTCCGAGACCGTAATTACAGTACTAAACTTGCAAGGTGAAGCAGCATGCAAGAGGCGCTGACTGCACTGCCGTGACGTCATTGCTTTGTGACGTCATTAACCATGACGTCATTTGGTGACGTAATTACACTCCTATCTTGCATTCCAACAGTGCGATTGTTAGTTCACGTTTTCACTAATTTTCTCTCATTCTGCGACATAGATTACAATATAAACAACTTGATTTCTATGTCAGTAACCGTTTTGGCAATAAAATTCATCAGTTACTTTAGAATAGTTCTGAAAAAATAGAGCAGATTGCAAATTATTTAGATATGCGCATCTTGAAGGTGTGAAAGAGTTTATGAATGGCGTATGACTACAATTTGTATTTTACAGTCTAAACAAAGGTCGTGAATTGGGGTCTTGTTTTTCGATTTTTACGCATTAAAATGATCTTGGGTAAGAAAAAGAATAACCAACTCCATGCTCGGAATTATGAATTATCTGTCCCTCGTGAATTATTATGTCAAACTCCTCGCTAAAGCTCGGAGTTTATCACAATAATTAACTCGGGACAGATAATCCGTAATTCCTCGCAACTCGTTGATTATTCTTATAATGTATAATGGTTCGAGGGGAATCCAAAACTTTTACTTTTACCTAAGACAATAAATTCTAAAATATTAATTTAGCGAAAGATGAATGGTTTTCTGATGCGTCTGCGTCAAGCTGGTATTTTAGGCGAAAGTAGTCAGCATGTAAGTACCTTACGGAAGTTATAACTCAAATAATCTAGAACCTCTACAGGTTCGTTCAAATTCAATTCATTATTTATATAATGTTTTACAATATCTTGCAGTTAAACAACAAAAAATAATTTTGGAGAAAAACATCATCCATTGTGAAATTCTGGATATATGTACTTTGTTATGTCACAGTGACCCCAGTACAGTAAGAAGAAAATTAAAAGATTTAAAAAAATGTAATACAATTGATTTAGCTATTGTTTATATCACTTGACGGGACCTTCTTCTAGATGATATACCATGAGTGAGGAAGAGACCTGTAACATACGTGGCATGAGATATATATATATTTTGTGTTATTGAATTACTTATCTTATCTATAGCAGGGAAACAAGCGATTGTGAAAAAAGAGAATTAACAACATTTTTCATTTGGTTCCAAGGCAGTTTTCATTAGAGTCGTGTGATAAGTTTGCAAAATGCGTGTAACGCGGCTGTATATTTGGTATAGCAACAGTTTGAAAATCTCAAGATATACATCTTCGGCAGGCGAGCCGCCTTTTGTTAATTTGATTTTCCACCAAGGACGCAACTTTTAATTAACTATATTTTATTAATTTATTGCATATACAAAGTTTTTTTCTTATTTTGAATTGACACCTAACCACTTTTTGACACCACTTTTTTAATCCACTACAAACACATGAAATCATCCATCTGTCTTGTCTTAAAGGGGAACTCCGAAGGAAGTATTGTATCATTAGACTCATCCACTGCTCATCATCTTTTATTTATAAATAATGCTCTATTCTTTCATAACCTCAAATTTGAATCTCTTGAAATAACATCAGTTATTCAAATGGACTTTGTTTTGATCATATATGCAGAAACACGTTTAATTCCTCAACAAAATATAGCCGAGTGAAACTGTCTCTGTTTCTGTGTGACGTCTTGGATGCAGGTTGAAGTTGAGTGGATAGATAATGAAGACACTTGCTTTATCACCATATGAGAAACAATGTGGACATGCCTCCTAAATAAATAAATAAATAAATAAATAAATAAATAAATAAATAAATAAATAAATAAATAAATAAATAAATAAATAAATAAATAAATAATTAAAAAAATAAATAAATAAATAAATAAATAAATAAAATTGAATGAACGAACAAACAAACGAATATGAATGAATGAATGAATAAATAAAAATTAATTAATGAATGAATAAATAAAAATTAATGAATGAATTAATAAATAAAAATTAAAACAAATAAATTGTACATGTGCAGATTCACACGGGTTGTAGGTGCTACCCCACCGTAAAGAGTTTAAAATATACATACAATGCTTTATAGTCAAGGTATTGATCTTGTCTTACATGTTATGAATTACCTCATGGGATGTACCTTCTCCAAACGAGGAGAGCCGGGATAGCACAGTGGTTAGCGCGTTCGGCTTCGGATCAAAAGGTCTGAGGCTCGAATCCTGCCAGGGGCATGGCAACTTTGTCTGCAGTAGAGAACTATTCTACACGCTATACGGTTTGGGTGCAATGCTACACTGAATTTCGGCTTAGTACCACCCATGATTTTGAGTTCTAGCTGATGCTCGCAGGTCTCACCTCAATGCGTAGCCACATGGCGTTGTGGGCTTTCTGTCTACCATAATACTAGCATCCGTGATATAAGTGAAATACCTCACCCAAATGAGGATCTTGCATCTGCCCATAACTCATTCTTCTATATGAGTTCTAATTCCTGTAATTCAAGCACTTTAGTTGTTAATTGAGTCGTTACCCTGTGTTGAGTTCGCCATATACTTCTCTGTTAGCAGATTGTTAATACGGACACAAATAAATAAGTGGTAGTCACTCCCACATACTCAGTTTAATATTAATCTATTTGATTCGAAAGTGGCTTTATTTGTGAGGCGTTGACTTGTCAATATTTAATGAGAAGCTGATTGGCTGAGAGGAAGTTTCCACACAAGGCGGAACTCTTCAGTGCAAGAAGGAGAAATTGTGCGTTAAGAGAAACAGAGTCGTCAGGTTGTGTAGGTTCATAGATGGAAGTGACTTGTCTGTGTCAGTTTTAACATTGGAACTATACACTCCAAATTGTGAGTATTTATCTGAAACAACTTAACTCTTACAAACAAGTAAAATTGCTTATTTTATCAAATGGGGCTCATGTATGCCTGTTGTATTGCTATTCATTTACATTTGTTTAGTCTTATTTTAGAAATCAAATTTCACCTACTCACGAAAACGGAAGCAAGTACTTTAATATAATTATAGTATAATTACAGTTGATAAAGAGGTATATACGACCCATCCTGCTGACATTGTGTGTCTCTGCTTCTAGTGATCAGTCTTTATATACATTGTTGCATTGATAATTAATTGGGTTCGTTAGCAAGGGAGTTCTAACGAGGTAGGTCATCACTCTAGGGTAGATCTAAACTCAGATATGCTTTCTTCACATCTCGGGGGTCTGGAAAATTGTCTGTCTACAATTGAGGCTATGACCGATGGGTAACCAAAATGGGCAGAATTGAGTTACCCGACAAGTACTTCATACGTTACCTTGTGAATATCTTTTATTTTTATCTCTCTACAGTAATTCAAAAGTTATTCATAAATGGGTTTTCTTATCAATAAATGTGTTTAGAAATTAGTTAAATAATTTTGTGTACCAGGGAATTTTCAGTCATGTCTGTTGATTTATTATGTCCCCCCAAATTTTTTTCAGGGGGACATAATGTTTTCATCTCCGTCCGTTATTCCGTTATTTCGTTATTCTGTCATTCCGTCATTCCGTCATTCCGTCATTCCGTTATTTCGTTATTCTGTTATTCTGTTATTCCGTTATTCCGTTATTCCGGTATTCCATTATTCCGAAATGCTTTCTTTTCCGGGCCATATCTCAAAAACCGTTCAATATTTTTTCACGAAACTTGGGAAGTGGTTAGACCTAGTGGTGGAGTGGTGCCTTTTGCTATTTTGGTTATTCTGAATATTTTTATTTTTTCTGGTTTCCATGGAAACAATTTGAACTTAGTGCATATTGGGGGTAGGGACTTTTTCCGGCCCCTATTACAAAATCTATCTAGTATTTCTTTACGAAACTTGGTATGTGGTTAGACCTAGTGGTGGAGTGGTGCCTTTTGCTATTTTGGTTATTCTGAATTGTTTATTTTTTTTGGTTTCCATGGAAACAATTTGAACTTAGTGCATATTGAGGGTAGGGACCTTCTCCGGCCTCTATCTCCAAAACCGTTCAATATTTTTTCACCAAACTTGGTATTTGCTTAGACCTAGTGATAGAGTTGTGCCTTTTGCTACTTTGGCTATTCTGATTTTTTTATTTTACTGGTTTCCATGGCAACAATTTCAACTTAGTGCATATTGAGGATAGGGACGTTTTCCGACCTCTATTTCAAAATCTATCAAGTATTTCTTTACGAAACTTGGTATGTGGTTAGACCTAGTGGTGGATTTGTGCCTTTTGCTATTTTGGTTATTCTGAATTTATTTTTTTTCTGGTTTCCATGGAAACAATTTGAACTTAGTGCATATTGGAGGTAGGGACCTTTTCCGGCCCTATTTCAAAATCTATCAAGTATTTCTTTACGAAACTTGGTATGTGGTTAGACCTAGTGGTGGAGTGGTGCCTTTTGCTACTTAGGTTATTCTGATTTTTTTTATTTTTCTGGTTTCCATGGAAACAGTTTGAACTTAGTGCTTGAGGGGGTAGTGACCTTTTCCGGCCTCTTTCTCAAAATCTATGCAGTATTTATTCATGAAACTTGGTGTGTGGTTAGACCTAGTGTTGGAGTGGTGCCTTTTGCTACCTAGGTTATTCTGATTTTTATATTTTTTCTGGTTTCCATGGAAACAGTTTGAACTTGGTGCATATAGGGATAAGGAAATTTTTCAGACCTCTATCTCAAAATCATAGTGAAAAATAATGTCAAGAGGACTGAATTGGAAACTGGATTGAAAGTTGGAGCGGGGGACATCACAGTGCATCACATGCACATATTTCTAGTTTTATTGAATGAAATAAACGAACTCTGTTATGGAAGAGACTGTTTTATCGAAAGACACTATCAACAGATGAACTTTGTAAACCTTCAGTCTCCATCCCATACTATTACATACTTTGGTTAAGCCATGCGAGTCCGTTTCCCTTTGAGCGGACATTTTAAGGTGGCCACTCAAAGGTAGTTCCAGCAATCTGACTGATGTAGCGATACCTAAACACTAAGATTTGAGTTTTAATTATAGTACCATGATAGAATGGTCAATCATCTTGCTGTCTCAACTTCCAAATTCACATGAAACCTACAAATCTACCTATGATACTGAAGAATTCCACAGCACTGTCACTTTATACTTCGCACCATTTTCTCTAATACGAATAACCATTTTCTATAATAGATATGGCTTTTCGGATCATGTAATGAGATGTTTTACCCTTTAAAGTAACAATATTATATATAGTATAAACTTTAATAATGAATGACAAATTTGAGAAAAGATAATTTGCAAAAAACGTGCTACAGCACCTTTAACTTGTTTCATTGCCGACACACTCCAAGTATTGGATCATGGAGCTTCATGCTCTTGTCTGGGAGACCGTCCGGTGAGGGGTTGCTTCTGGATCAACATCAGACTCCTCTTGATTAAATATATTAAAATCACAAAATACTGACACACAAAGACTGAGACATTTCAATATATAAAAATCTCAAAGCACCGACATACACAGCTAACGTGTCAATTGATATTGAAGTTTACTGATCAGGTCAGTACGGTGCTCACAAGTCCAGGTGATTACCCAAACACTTTTGATTACCAGCTGGATTAATGAAGCCGAAACAACCGTAATTAACGAGTCATACTGGTGACCGCAGTCAGTGTCAGCAGATTAATGAATCCACAGTTAATGAGTTTACATAGGGTTTAGATTGGTTACAGCTTGCTACTGTACCGCAGGATTTGGATTATCAGTGTCTGGACTATACTTCCTTTGTTAAACGGACATCCAGTTTGTTGTTTGGAGTTACATATGACAAACATTATAAATAGTATTATTTTCTCGAGAAGTACTGACTGATGCCAAAAATTACTGTTTTACTGATAATCGACACAGTATAATGATTTAAAGGGGAAAGTAGTAATTTCTAACAGACAACAATGCACCACAGCTGGCACCCGTCTATTATTATATGTAATTTTGGAAACTTATCTGCAACAGACAAAAAGACAAATTTGGGTTGGTAATATTTAATAGGTCATTTAACTAATGTGTATGTAAATGGGATGTGTAGTTTCAGGTGTTGTTCTATTTTATTGCAACAAAATAATTATCATATATTTGGTGATTGTCAATGAATATGCAAGTTGAGTGAAATCATTTGAACTGAAATCAGCATGGCATTTTGGCATGTAGATATAACCACATGAAGTATACTGAAAAACACTGCATGTCAGTTTAAAAAGTATCAATAATTATCCACTAAATTTTTTGTCATTGTCTCTTCCAAGTTACATGAACACAATCAATTTTTACTTATTTCAAATTGTGGTGATGTCATGTCTACCTAATCTGTATAGTGAGTTGATGTATCAATGGAATTTTGGCAAAGACTAATAGTAAGTAGCTATGAGAATGGCCTGTTAGTCTTGAGTGCCGATAAAGGCTCAAAATATTAGAATATTATATAAGAATTACAAATGTGTCATGTATCTAATCTGTATTTATTTTTTAACCTTTTAGTTTTGTTGAATTATTCAGTACTTCATGGAAAGAGAAAATTCTGTGTCAAAGAAATCAATATAACAGGAGTTTAAAAATTAATAAAGTATTCAATCTTTAAAATTACTTGGAATGGTATTTTTAATATTACTTGTTACATATTTCCTGAATTGATTAAGTCATGTTTGATACCCACGATCATGTATCCTATGACTTGCTCAATCTTGGCTCATGCATAAATGATAAGGGAACTTGCGCGGAAACTTGTGATCAATTATGGATGTTAGTTTCAGCAGAGAATCTTCCTCGACTACATACAAACATTGAGACTCGAGACTCGACTTTGTCTTAGCAACAGATTGTGTCTGTGTCGTTATAATACTGCAGACTTTGCGTTAATTACCTGACGTTTGGTTACGACCTCGACGCAAGAATAAGTGACATAACAATTTGTGGATTGATTCTTAAGTGCAATGGAGTTGTTATATGCCCATGGGATGGTTTGTCATTGAGGTTGGTGATTTCATTTCATGCCATTTGTTTTGAAAGATGAGCATCACGTTGAAATGTTGTATTAAAATCATACTTTCTCTGTATATACTTGGTGGTCTATGGTAAATGGATTTATTAGCATACAATGGGAGTCCTATTTCTCCATGGAGAGGATTTTCAGTGACGTCGTCGATTTCATGTCCTTTGTTTTGAGAGAATGCTACGAATGTGCATGTTAAAATGGTACATTAAAATCATACTTTCTCTGCTATTGGTGAACTTGGTGGCTTACAATAGAAATTTCATTTCTTCCTGGGAAGGAGTTTCAGAGGGATGGTGGTTTCATTTGATGCCTTTTGTTTTGAAAGATGATCTAGGTGTTGAAATGTTACTCAGATTCACCATTCATTCTCTCCTTGATTACTTTAACCATTTATATGATTTGGAGTCGGGATTAGTAGTTTATGATGGAATGGCTGGAAGATTTTCATTGAGGTTGGTGCTTTCATTTCATGTTTTTTTTTTGTGGAAGATGAGATAGTTGATGAAATGTTATTCAGAATTATTATTCATTCTCTTCATTTTATGTCATGATATGATTCAGTGTTAGTTTATGATTGTTAGTGTTTGCAACATTACGTCTTTTGCATCAATTTGAAGATTTTGTTCAAATGCTATAATTTATTACAAATGTATATTAAATTACATAACAAATATATAAATAATTTATTAATTTTCATAAATTTTTCAGATAGATTTTAAGTAATCTAAATCTAAATCTATCCTGTCAAGAAATAGCAATGCAATTCGATAAAGAATCTTATTTCATGAAAATGTTATTCGTTAAAGAGCCATCACGGATGTTGATGAAAATATCAATTTTTTTCCAAAAATCAATCTCCGTGAAATAAATACACTTAATATTTCCCTAATTTTCCCAACTTAAAATAAGCCGAGAAATTGCATTAATTAGTAAAGGTGTTTTCCAGTCTAAATATAGATCCAGTCTATTATTTTCAAGCGCAAAGACACGACAGAATAACAAAAAATATGAGCAATGAAAGAAATCGAAATATATAATTTTTTGATGGTTATTTATTTACCATTTCATTTAATTATGTATTTGCTACATATATTGAAATAATTGTTTTACCCAACTAGGTATTTTACTTGAATTTTATAATGAATGAGAGTAAAAATTTGTCATAATTTGCTGGTCTTATCTCAATAAAAAGAACATTAAACAGGAAATAATTTGTATATTCTCAGGACATTAAGAAACATAGTTTGTAAAGCAATCGTCACATTCAGTAATGTGTGACAAGGGTACTTTGCAAGAGAGATACGTGCAGCACGTGCAGCACATGGGTTGTTATGGCGACTTGCGCTAGAGACGAGCCTTCACCCTTCGGAAGCGCTTGCTGTTTGTGTAGTACGTATTACGCAAAAAAGGGGACTCTGTTTATATACGTCAGATACCCGTAGCGCGCGCTAGTCGAAGTGATACTTCTCTTTGAAACCAAATTGCAATACATTGTCGTGTTATGAAAATTATTCAACATATGCCATGTTGTAGATAAAAGAGTTCTCTGGTGAATGACGTTATAAGTATATTTTCCAAAAATTTGAAACACTAACATCCGTGATGGCTCTTTAATATGCATATTGAAAATCAATTGAATGGACAGTTTCTGAAAATATTTGAGCAGCTAAACAGCTAAAAACACCTTAATGCAGTGCGCTGGGATGAACAAGAATACTGTCTATGTATAAAGTAACTGAATGCATCCTTTACAGATATTGATAAAAATAATTCAATTATAATTTGTCAACCTTTTACCTGTGGGACCAGAAGGTTTCAGGATAACCATCTCAACAAAAGCCAATCACGGATTATTAACAAGATATGATTACTGTAAATTGCCCACCCATGTCTTAGGGTTCGACATTCATGAGTTAAAGGGACACTACGTGTTTTTCATTAAAATTTATTTGGAATTGATACATACAAAAATATCAAATGTCCTTATTTACGTTCAAATCATCTCACTCGACTCGCATATGCATACCTTAACGCCAAATATTTGACAATAACTTGCTTTCAATGAAACACTAGCAGCGGCTTAATACACGATGAGAAGCCGAATTCATGGACTCCATTTACATTGAACAGTAGAAACCAAAATCTGTCTGCTACATATAAGTTTTCAAAATTATGTTTGAACAATTGATTCACGCCAGGCGCGGGACATTGTCCAGTTTTCCATCATAATCACGACTTAACATCTTAATAATGTAACTATACTGAACAGATTGGCACTAAAAGGGTAATTTTCAACAACAGTCATTACTTCTCAATAAAATGACACCCTTGGTAACTTTTGACCTATGTTACTACAAAAACATACGGAGTGTCCTTTTAAGCAACTGAAGTCGTCTTATGCTATTTTCAATGCTGGTTATCATAAGATGTCAGTAAATGATTAACTATTAACTGTCAGGAACTCGCCAATCATTATCCTTCCAATAAGTGATCAATTATAATCTGTCAGTAAGTGACCAATCATAAGCTGTCAGTAAGTGACCAAACACAAGCTGTCAGTAAGTGACCAATTATAATTTGTCAGTAATTGACCAATTAGATTTGTCAGTAATTGACCAATCATAAGATGTCAGTAATTGACCAATCATAAGCTGTCAGTAGGTGACCAATCATAAGCTGTCAGTAGGTGACCAATCATAAGCTGTCAGTAAGTAGCCAATTACAAGCTGGGGTTAAATTACCAGTCGGTATCTGTAAGTAAGTGACCAATCATAACTTGAATATCTGTCGACTACTTTGACATTTTGGAACATGTAAATTAGTTTGATAACTTTGACAGCCAGAAATTGGCTAACATGTACATCTTTATCCTTGAAAGTATGGCTGTAGTTTTTATCCATGTGAGACCTTTTTGAGGGTTGGCTTTGTTATGGGTTTTTCTTTCTAACTGAATTTAATATTGTACACTGATACGTGTTTCAAATTCTCTCCAGAAGTGGACGCAACCATCGAGTGTGTCGCTGGCCAGGTTGGACCAAGTAAAGACTGCCATCTACAATCTTGGTCTTACCGACCCACGTGACCTGAAGCCGCCCTCCGTACACGACCGTAACCGTAGAAACCAGCAACTGTCCGAACTCCAGACAGACCCACCGCTCTCCACAGTCAGTCTACAGAAGAATGCTTGGTGAGTTGGTGATGTTAGGCGATAAATTAGTCTATTTGTTTGAACGAAAAACGTTCTTGAATTTAGCCCATGTTTACCAAATGACTATGATCCCCAAATTTGCAAAGCAGCCTTTAAGTTGCAGTCAATTGTCATACAGTAAGATTGCCTCAGTGACCTTGTATCATCTTACTGGTAGTTATGAAAGGAGGTGAAGGAAGTGTTCAGCTTGCTAAAGTAGTGTAAAACGAAGATTCAAGTTTAGTTGAGTTGTAATCAGGAAGGTATTTAATCCTTTGAAACTTTGTAATCTTTCTATAAAAACAAAATGTGTCTGGTAAAGTGTATGTAAGAAATATAGATAAATGACAATACCTGTGATTTAAAACATCAGTTTTTGTTTTCAAGGATTAGTGACAATCAAAAGCTTAGTTGGTTTTCCTTGTTTCAAGGGGAAGTAACTCTTCCATCCCTGATCTGATAAAGCAGCACAGCGAGGCCAGCAAGACCAGTACACCAACTCGACGGCGTCCGGCCAGTGCTAAAACCACAAGCAACACTAGTGGCAGGAAGGATCGGCCGCAGAGCGCCAAGGACTTCGCTCACACCTCAACCACCAAACAAACTCCAACCATAGCAGGTAGGGAGGGTGACAAGGAATGAAATGTATTGCTCCTATCAGTACTTGAGATCGGTCAAAGTACTTATTTTGACAGAACAGGGTCCCGTTTCACAAAACAATTGTAAAGTTACCATCAATTGTAGCCCATTCTTTTAACATTGGTTACAATTGATTGTAAGTGTTTTGAGGAACAGGGCCCGGGACGTAGTAAGGAAATTTCACCAAATGTCTGAGTATAACACAATATTGTCTATTTCTGGTTCATTTGGCCAGATGGGTTTATGGCATGGGCCGTCTTCTGCACCACAAGAACTACTGTAGGCCTACCCCTAAAGCTGAAATTATGTGGAGAGCTACACTTCACCTGGCGCATCGATGTTTTTACAAATATCTGCCTAAAAAATGGGCATGGCATATATTTATTTTATTTATTTATTTACTGTAGTATTGTAGCAAAAGAGTTGAATTAAATTTTTAGAATCCAGAGGGATTTTGGTCTTTTTCAAAATAACTAGAAGAAAGTTATAGATGAGATAAACTACATTCTTATATTTCTTCAGTATTATCCATAGATTTAAAAAAAATCATTGGTTGTTATATTGTTGTTTTTTTAGAGGCAAAATTGAAATGTAACTTCCACCTTGTCTCTATTGAATGGTAATTTTACTTTAGTTTTCTCTCCCCACAGTGAAGGGTTCGAAGTATGACCCCAACGGGAGACCCCCACGAGGTCCAACTAGCGGGATGTCTGGGGGGTCAGGCTGGGTGGGACCCCCTGCGGGACTACGACTGGACCCCGACGTGACCCTACACAATGCGGCCGGGGAGTCACACACAACCATTGAATCAGGTAGGCAACTTTACTACATGACCCCACAAAAAAAGTTCTGTAATTGGATGACTACCTCTAGTTTTCAATTATGAATGAGAATTCCATGTAAAATCGATCTACGAGCGTAAGTATGAAAAATCGTTGTAAAGGAAATAAATGTCACAACAAAGTCAGGGACACCTGCAACTTAACCCTTACGTTGCGTATATATATTTTACCATTTTTAGCCCCTGTGGCGGAATTTACAGGCTCGCAGCTCGCAGCAGTAGTTTGAGCTTAGGCACTAACGAGCTCTGCTGGCGGAATTTCCAGGCGGCGATTCCGGTACCGTTTTTACGAAATATACCGCATCTACATGGCGAATAAGGACTATATACGGGCGTTCAATACAAATTCAAGTAGCGACACCCGTACACAAATGGCTAATTCACACCCGAAACTTTGAATGAATTTTCTATGATTTTTCGTTTTTATTCTATTACTTTCGAAAGATTGTCTTTAATTCGGGCCTCGTAACATCATAAATACGAAACGAAAAAAAATCCATTTATATACGGAATTGAAGACAAGATGTCTAGCTTCACAATGATATAAAAATTATTAGAATGCGACCTTTGGTTATAATTCTATAGCTATGTAAAGTTTGTCTTTATTTCCACCTATAAAATCGTAAATACTTACAACATGTATGCGGCATTGCAAACGGTCGTTCATCGCACTTTTCCAAGAAATCATAATTTCGAACCAGTTGACAAATAAGCACATGTCAACCCAAATATGGTTATGTTGTTTGACTTTTCAAATAAACGCTAACCTGGAACCATAACTGATGAAAATATGTTGATTAGTTTGTGTGCCGTTTGGTTTCACATGCCTCTCAGAAAGGTAAAATTGTATCTTTATTTCTGTGAATAAATCTGCGCATTTTATATAGAATAAAAGATTATTCTTTTCGGTTTATTGTGATATAAAAATTATGAAAATGCATTCAGTATTTTAGTTGTGATAAATGTTTTAGAAGTTGTGAAAATCGCCGATTGTTTCAAAATTTATGAAGTGTAAACATGACCTTTTTCACGGCGCTTGCTGTGTCTTTATTATTTTTTTGAGATTTTCTAATTTTATATGGGAATGTAGTCCATTGTTTCCCCTTTATTTTGCCGTATTTTATTTTGAAAACAAACAATTCGCTCACATGATATGAAGTGCGGGAGTAAGGCGAGTTAGCGATTTTTTTCCCCGTCTCGCGAGATGCGAGGCAGATAGCAGTCTCGGGCGAGGCAAACCCGAGGCAATACAAACACGTGGGTGAAAATAGCCTCAAGCGAATTAATGCTTCGGGGGCTAAGCCCGACAAAATTGGCCCTTTGTAAAGCTAATTATCAATGCGTTACGGGTCAACAATGCACACGCAATTTGGTGTGAATTTTACTTGATATTTCGACCGGACATTCACACAGACTCGTTATCGTGGCTATCTGCGAGATGTATGTAAACAAGTTTTCATGTGGCGATATACGGACACACTTCGTCTCGCATTTCGCCTGGGGGGCAAATATAATTATTACTGACCCGGTAAATGCACTAAGTCCAACGTACGGGTCTCGCCAAGGGTTCTAACATTTTTCTCTATGAGCCTCCCGGATAATTAAGGGACCCGCAAGTTAAGGGTTAAAATGAATATAAGTTGTATGCTTCTCACGTGGGTAATACGGTCTCATGTGCCATCTTTGTATCATTGTTTTCGAAGCCTTCTGGTGAGGGATGACACTTGTACAAAGATGGTACATGAGACCGTATTACACATTTAAGCACATTTGCTGAGTTACTGTAGGCCTCCTCTATTCGATGATTGGTGTTCGTTCCGAACATCCCGTACATGTGCAATGTGAAAGTAGTGGCTGGAAACACTGTCCTGGGTGTGCGGAACATGCTCTCAAAAAAGGCAGGTGCAAGCCGCACAGCAATAGAACATGTTCCGCACACCCAGAACAGTGTTCGGAGTCACTCTTTGTATCATTGAAGGGTGATACAATCTGAAGATCTTCCTCTGCAGAGTTTGGACAGTACTATGAGTTCTCTACCAGCGGAGCGCCTCCTGCACCGTGTGCCTCGCCCGAACCAGGGGAGGGCACTCTGGATAACTTCAGTGATATTGAGTAAGTAGAGACTTGCTGCTGTCCTGTTTGAGAAGCGTTTGAGAAACTTAGTGTGGATAGCTATGACAATTGTCTACAATGTAATGTTCTGTAATCGTTGTGTAATATAGAACTTGAATATTCATCACTTATTATATACTCACAGTCACAAACTTGATGTTGTCTATGGTCTGATTTATCTTACCTAAAGTTTGTATTATTATGCTTCTTCTGGTCTGTGAAAATCACACTGATGTTTTTTCTTCTATAATTTGATGGAGTATATATTTATATAACCTGCCCGATTATTGCAGCTCCATACACTGCGAGAGTCACAAGTCCCTCCTATTACGGAAGCCGACCCCGGAACCAATACATCTGTCTCTACCCAACGCAGAGGAGGAGGATGGGGAGGACTTGGATGAACTTGACACTGAACGGTGAGTCCGAGTTTGAATCCATTCTTACTTAAAGCCAATGTCCTTGACACCGAGGAGACGACAGTTAGTACACAGTTCATTTAATCCCCAGATTTATATCTGTGAGTGTGGATGGTTCTTAGATTCAGAGATGTTCTGTTATTCAAATTATTTGTGTTTACTATATCAGAACTTTTATTTTTGTGTACAATATTAGATCATATTTTTTACTGTGAAAAATTGCATAGCACCTCCATTCATTGTCTCCAGGTTGTTACGAGAGGCGGAGAGTCACACGAGTCAAGCGAATGGTAGACCGTCCCAGCTTCCTAAATACAACCAGAGATCTGGCATCTCCTATACCAACGCTCAGGTGACCCAGGATCGATTGACCCCGCGAGACGATGAACCATCCGGCCGGAAGAGTCCAAGTCTTTACGACATCAACGCTAACACTTTGCCTGTTTCAGCGCCTGCTTCAGCAAACACAACGCGCCACGCTTCTCGACTCACAACCAGGAGTGCAGGCCGAAGTGGTGTCTTGTTTCGAGAGGACAGAAATGTGACTGTCGACATCACCCCAAGAAATATTGGTCGAAAGGTGACGTCTCTCTCTGCTGGTGCTAGAAGATTTATGACAAAAAAGAAATATCCTCGTTCAGATTTCAGTCATATCAAGAGTCGTGTGAACAGTGGAATTGATGCGTCTGCTCTTCTGGCGGAGAGGAGGAATTTGAATCTTGAGATGGGTTTCCCGGAGAATGATACCCTCGGACTTGAGCTTAGTGTTCGACCTGTGACAAGAAGTCAGATTCAAGCTCCTCCTCCACCTCCTGTTCCCACGGTAACGGTGAAATATGACGAAACAAGCAGTGTTAAGAGTTCTGGAAGCAGCCTATCAGCTCCCGAGAAGGAGAAGAAGAAAATACGTAAAGAAATTGATCTTGTGACAATGGTATCACAAGTAAGTTTGACCGAAAGTGAAGAATTTAATGATAATGATGACCCTGATGAAAAATCAAGTGTGTTATCAATGAATAATTCAAACACATCAATGAACAATTCAAACAAAAGACCACAAGCACGAAAAAATATCACAAAATTTCTTCAGCCGCCTTCAAATCCCAAACTGTACAAATCTCAAACAGAGAGGAACTACTACGAGGTAGCCATGAGAGTAGAAAGAGGGAAATCTCCAGAACGCAACGCAGCGGATGAGAAGGAGAATGTGCTGTATAAGACTATAAAGACGATAGAGTTTGACTCCAACCACCCCGTAGAGAAAACAGAGAGGAGTGTTATCCCAGGAACCTTCATGACGACAAAACCACGGGAGAAGCTTTCGGTCGCTGTGGATTATCTGGAGCAGAAGAGGGTATCCCCTCGCAGTAGCGCTGTCTCCATCAAGGTGAAGTATTAATACCCTTACAAGTCTTGTGAGTCACGTCAGTTAAGGGGAGATGTCCATACTCTTACAAGTCTTCTGAGTCTTGTTAGTTCGTGATTGTCTTACTCAAGGAGACTTTATTTGTTCGTCCGTCTACCATCATTTCATATAAAGTAAAATCCTTTCCTTACAACTTCTCAAATAAAGTATCTTAATTACCCATAAACTCTGTTTGAGACAAGTTTTTTTTAGCAACAAAGAACTTTTGACTGAATTAAAAATATTTTGAAGAAAAACAACCCCAAAAAAATCATTTCAAGGATGAACAGACCTGAACCAATAATTGGGCAGATGTAGTGACCAAGCCTCAGAGTATTTTAGTCTCTTGATTATCCTGCAGACAACTTCCCCACCGAAGGAGCGAGAAGATGAAGACAAAGTGGAGAAGAGTGTGGAGACAGAACTCAAAGTGCCCACTGCGGAGCACACAGCCTCCTCAACGTCCCTCGGTGTCGCGTCTCTCTCCCCCGAGGATCTCGAGATACTTGCAAAAGCCGAGGCTAAATCGGAGGAAAAGGTAGGCTCATCATGATTCTCTATATACTTTGTGTTGAGAAGATTGTGAGAGTTGCTCCGTACTATTTTGTTTCTTCTGGTGACATTTCTATTTCATTAAATGCACTTGGTAGTTTTCTGTCCAGTGTATGAAATAAGGCCTGTACAACAGCTGTAACCTATTTAACTTTTGCTCATTTCATACAGCAGAATGAAACTACAATTTATATTATAATTTTAGTTATAAGTTTAAGTCGAAATAGATATATTGAATGATCCTTTATTTAAGTAAAGTTTAATGTGAATTTTCTCATAGCTTCTTCGTCTCAGTGAAAATAGAAACAACAACAGAGACATCCTACAGCCAGGGGTCAACACAATAAACTTGCAAGTTTTATTTAAATGCCCCTTTTATTGATGGTTTATTATCATATACTATGTGTCACATCAGTTTAAGGCGATGTTCCTTGTACCACCATCGCCCCAGCAGCAGAAACAACATCAAGGGAGAGGTCGCACGGCCAAGGGGCAGCGTAACAAACCTACAAGTGCTAACAAGAGAGAACCGACAGCGGATGAGAACGTTATCAAGATACACACGGATAGTGTATTATCCATGAATGTATGTGATGTCATAGGTTCATTCTTTTTCAACACTCTCCTGCAATTTGTTCCTAACTATTAGATGGATCTTTCGGGACTTTTACCTTTATACTGGACAGAGATAGGAATCTTTCTTATTAGTTTTTGTTATACTGGTTTGTTTTCTTCTTCTTAGTAATCTTATGAAACATTCAAGAAGGTCAAGTATATTTTCAGTCATTATATGAAAATATAGAACTAAAAAGGGAATATTTTATATACTAACTTAGAATTCTGAAACTATTTTCATGGAATATGAAACGTTTACATCGTATAATCATTGATGCTCCTTGTATGGCAGTGAGTGTCACTGAATGAAATGAAAAACAGTAGTTGACTGCATGTGACTCGTCATTTATGAAATGTCCATGTTTATAAACTGTGCCAAAAATAATTTTAGTAAATGATGGGCAGAAACTTTAGGATTTGATGCGAACTACTGTAAATTAACACCTAAGAGTGAGTGAAATTTGTCAGTGTTTTTACCTCTTTATAAAAAGAGCATCCTTGCCGGCATGTTTTTATAACAAAATATTACCCCAAAAATGGTTCTCCATTAGTCTACCATCCCACATCCTTTAGTGGATCCGGTATCTCAACTCAGTACCACCATGCAGCCGCCACTTCCACCGTGGAACACGCCGACTAGTTCATAAATGAACTTGTATACAATAGTTTTGAAATGAACATTCTTCTGCACTTGTCAGGTGCTGAACGAAGATGAAGACAGTACGATGGTGCGACCCACTTCCTGTCTCGTGTCTTCAGAGAGAGTGCTGTGAGTTCTCTTCAGGATTTCTTTAAAGTGACTGTCATGTCGGCAAAATATGACATAAAAATAAAATAAAAAGTCATCAAATATTACCTTCATTAATATCTTTCAATTTGACTATGTTTTAATCATGTATTAATAGCAGATATGTGTAAACGGGAATATCCTCTCGAATTTCGTTTCCACAAAAAATACCCCGATAGAACACTCCTTTTAATCTGTGTCGTTTGACTTTCATCGCTGAGAAAACCCGGAGTAGTTGCTGAATTTTGCGTGCACAAAAATGGTGCAGTTTCAAATGCTTGATCCTTCGTTTACAATTACATTTACATTATATATCCAGAGCTGTAATTATATAAAGCAAATCTGTCATTCTTACATTTTATGTTTACATTATTTTTTAAGATAATTTTTAATTTTCTTGTGTTGATTGACAGTAACACAGATACAAGAAGAACCAAGTCAGCTGCTCCCCGCTCCAGTCTCAGTAAGTGTTCTTTACTTCTCATTATTGTGGCAGGGGTAGGAGATTTACCTCTGTCCGTCAGTACCGTTTAGGTTTCTCAATATTTTTGAGATTAGATAACCGAACTGTGTCGTTTGAGGGGGTATATATAATAATAGTGTCCACATTATAAATGGAACTAAAATATGTATTCAACTGTTAAAGGACTTCTTTGAAGTGTTTGAGGTTAAATGAATCGTTCATCAAATGACTTGTGTGTTTCAGAGCGGTATGCCAGCTACTCTCAGTCCAAATTGTCTCGTAAGAAGGAGAACTGGGACCTGGACAGCATCGTCTACATCAACACCAAGAAACCCTCCCAGGTTAGTTCCACGCATTGTTTATAAACATGAGTTTGATTCCAGGATAGGATAGGAAAGAACTTCATTACCCATATGGTTGAAAATAACCGATCAACCACGAACTGGATGGATAAGTGCGCTCAATAAATGGACATATTATTACATGAGCACATGTGCACATATCATGTGTGCCAAGCAACCATTGTTTCACCACGACTTGTGACGTCATCAAACAATTGTTCGTGATGTCGATGTAGCTTGCCGTCGCAAGAGGCCGTTTCTTGACTATTTTTACTCGAATCAAATGGAATAGAATGGGATATAAAGAATTTATTACCATGACAGTGTGCCATATGACTTCCTCGAGTACTAATCTCTGTGTATTACATGTACTGCAGATGGTATCCTCTGTGCTAAGTCTTGAGTCTCCAACTGGTCTCAGAAGGACAGAACAATGAATCATGCACTTCAGTGTGGAACCTTCTATAGTTTTGCTAAAGGTCTTTGGTTTAAATCCCACCCATTGCTTGACTATTTTTGCAGGATGGAACTGTTCTAGGTCTACTTTTACAGGGTGACACATGCTTAACATGAAAACTGTTGCGAGCTTCTTCCTGCATTAACCCTCTGTATGATGTATAAGATTCTCAATTAAACAAATTTCATTAATTTTGGAAATTTGATTATTAGGAGGAGTATGTAATGTGTTTGAAGTAGCTGCCCACCTGTCAGCCAGACAATTGCATTTTAGATTCAGGTAGAACTATTTAACAAAAATGACAAGCAAACGTGTCAGGTCTTTAAGATTTTGTATAAGCTAAGATTTTACACAATGAGGGTCTGTTAAAGGGGCAGCTGATGAGTTTGAGGCTGATTGTTGATAAGTGAAATGTTTTTGAAGACGTAACCGCGTCAGTTGGCCGTGTGTTCCAGGATGTGGAGACGGAGGAGAACCTGGCGTGTCAGGACATGCATCAGCGCATGTCGGAACTCGGCTGTAACATCAAACCAGAAACTCTTGAACGGTTAGTCATCCATACAACACAAATACTTTTTCTGATAACTGTAAGCAACATTATTAGCACTCTTGAGTGCATAGCTACACAAATACTTTTTCTGATAACTGTAAGCAACATTATTAGCACTCTTGAGTGCACAGCTACACAAATACTTTTTCTGATAACTGTAAGCAACATTATTAGCATTCTTGAGTGCAAAGCTACACAAACAAATACTTTTTCTGATAACTGTAAGCAACATTATTAGCACTCTTGAGTGCATAGCTACACAAATACTTTTTCTGATAACTGTAAGCAACATTATTAGCATTCTTGAGTGCATAGCTACACAAACAAATACTTTTTCTGATAACTGTAAGCAACATTATTAGCACTCTTGAGTGCATAGCTACACAAATACTTTTTCTGATAACTGTAAGCAACATTATTAGCACTCTTGAGTGCATAGCTAAAAAAGTTCATAGTAAAACCCAGAGACATGAGGTGAGAGACTTGTAGTGAAACACCAGCACTCTGAGTGCATAGTTAAAAAAAATTCAAGTAAAACCCTGTTTTACTCTGAGATATGAGTTGAGAGACTTGTAACTATCAGCAGTCTTAGAATGTAGCTGACAAGTTAAAAGTTAAATCCTGTGTTACTCTGAGGTATGAGTTGATAGACTTACAGTAACAATCCAAGATAGAAATACTGGATCTTTTTATAACGAATGACGTGAATTATTGTACTTCACTGACGACATATTTATGTTTTCAGAGCTCTATTCCCTCCATCAGGAAAAACTCTCTACTATGATCTTCCTACTGAACAACCCATGGCGCCCTCTGATGGGTGAGTTTTACATTACGTACTTTGTATATATATATATATATATATATATATATATATATCATATATGAAATGGTATTGACAGTGTATAAAATAAGATTGTATAGACAGTGTATAAAATTAGGGCGACTATTTGAGTTTTTTTTGTAATTTTCCATTTAAATTGACACCATTACACTGATGAACAGGCTAGTTTTGAAGCTTACTTTATACACTGTCATTGACGAGTACCATGTTTTAAACTTCAAATGTTCGTGGCATTCTAGATTTGTTATCTTTGTTCTATCAACAATATAGTATCTTGTTTTGAAACGAGGAGCTACATCATTCTGAAGGCTGCAATGTTAGAAAAATCCATTCCTATTCTGTTCAACCAGTGTCCCTTGGAAGAACCCAATTTGCTGTGTGGCATGTGTGTAGGAGAACAAGGTTACCTGAGCTGATGGCAGGCCTCACCTCACTCTGAACCAAGATCATCCAACCCTCCTGCTGCTGGGTGTTTGAATTAAACTCCATGTTTCATTTCCTGTTCGAAAATATGTTTGTTTCTCATTTTCAGTCTTCTGAGTCACCCCAGATTTTGGTTGCCGAAAGAATACAATAAGTTTAAACTGGCTGAGAAGCAGTTGGGTAAGTCCTGCTCAACTTAATTCCCATAGCCACACTGGTGTTGTAGATGTTCTCCCACCAATGATACTAGCTCTCATAATGAACCTATGATACTAGTATAAGTGAAATAGTCTTGAAAGCGTGTAAAACCTTAAATCACCTGACTAGTCACCTCTTATCAGTAAGTCATACGTTTTGTGAAAGGCGTCCCTTGAATAAGTGAGTTTCCATAACTTTCAGACATACACTTTACATAATTCAACATTGTTTCCATTTTGGAATGATACATGCTGAATTAGATTTGATAATCATGTTCATAAAACATCCAGAAAGGTTACATTACATAAAGTTGGTGGATATATTGTGTATGTTATCTATTGTTATGAATTGTATGTATTTCAATGACAAATTATGTCTTGTAAGTCTGATGACTGGATGCTGTTTTTATAATCATGTATTTATGTGGCTATAATGTACAGCATGTGACATGTAAATAAAATATATTCTTCTCCTTTTCTCGACAATACCTAATTATTTCTGTTTGTCTTCACAGCGAGAGCGGAGCACCTTCTGTGGCTTCAGAAGAGAGAGGAAGATCGCCGCACCAAGAGCGCCATGGAGCTGAAGGCACCGGGCAAGAAGAAGAAGAAGAAGGGAAAGGCAAAAGGGAAGAAGGGCAAACCCTCACGGAGCAACAGTATTTGTTAGCTGATAATATACCAAATTATGCATTGGCGGATCCAGAGGGGGTTTCAGGGGGTTTGAACCTCCCCGTTGACCCCAAGGTGAACCCCCCTTTTTAATGACTGACCCCCCCCTTTAAAAATATCTGGATCCGCCACTGTTATGTACATTAATTATATATGATTGATCCACAGTATTTATTTACCATAACCAAGTCAAATTATTGACTGAAATTGTTCGTTTGATAATGACAACAGTGTATTTATTAGCTATAAATATGTCAAAATAATGTGCTTAAAATAATCAATCTCATAATTAAAAAAAAGTATTTGTTATCTATTTATGTGACATTTTGACATACCATAAATATTTACTTTCATAATTAATATTCCAATTCAATGTCCAAAATAATTATTTTGAGAATTGAAACAGTATTTGTTTGTTATCAATATACCAAATTAATATGTCCAAAATGTTTTTTTGAACAGTATTTGTTAACCTTCATCTTGCCAAATACAATTTACAAAGCCAATGAAAAGTTACAATACCTTGATGGTAGAGCACGATTGAATTTCCATTAGAACTGAGAATGATAAATATATAGTGGACCGAAATTTGAAATTTGTGCATGGGCAGGTATGGGGGGAAATATTTTTGACCCCCCCACTACTATTTTTCATTTATGATTTTGATGAGTTATGAATATTGATAAAAAGGTAACTTGATTGGTTTTCCCTTTAGAACGGGAGTGATAAATATTTACTGAAGATTGATATTCATGATCTGTAAAATCATGTCACCATGATCATTCTGTTTTGATTCATTGAAGAGAAAGTTTGATATTTATTTTAAAATCTTGCAGTGTAGACTTTAGTGTAGAGACACAATGGTAATAGTGTGGTAGCAGAGAAAACCTACTTGTTACAATAGCATCGTATCGTCATGAATTCTAATCATCATCATACTAGTTGCTAATTCAAGTGCAATCAATAATAATTCAAGATGATTTTTTATCAATTTACTAGAATTGAAGCATATTTGTTGTTGTTGTTGTTGTTGTTTATTGTTGCTGATATATACCATGTTGCAATGTCTCAGTACTGCTATAACTATTTCTGCCTGCCAATATCCTCTGTCTGATTGATATTTGTTTACACTAAGTTGAAAAACAGTGGTGTTCATTTTACATAACTTATTTTACACTTTGGTTGAAAGACTACTTGTTAGATATTTTATGATTATGTTGGGAAATAAAAATGTCAATAATGTCATTCAGGGGTTAAAGAATTCTCTGAGAGGAGTTCTATTTAAGTTTACATGTACGGGACAAGTGAAAACAATAGATATGGAGATTATGTAGGACTGCATGACTTGGACAGTCTCTCAGTGGGGCATAACTATACCATGTAGTTTTATAGCCAATTGTTGTAAACATTGCTACATCTTTCAATACGATCTCATTAACTACATGAAGCTTTTCCATACGTTTGCTGAATTATTTGCTTTGCTCCGATTTGTTACTACAGAAATACAATATTTATCAACATAAGATTTACCGGTAGTTGAACTTATATTAGGAATACAACAGTTTGCTTTTTGGTAGTATCATAAATTTATGAGCCAACATGTTTCAATACTTTGTTTTGAATAACATTTTTAACCAACACTTGCTGTATTTGTAAAAGGAGCTTTGTATTTAACACAAGCATTATCAGTTAGTTGTCAAAAGCTGTTGCAAGGCTTTTTGGTGCTTTATCAGACGTCAGAAGTGACAATTTATGTCTCATTTTACTTTAATTTAATTTCAACACTTGTGTGATATAATCCTAATTCATCAATTGTCAGTGACATACTCTGCCTTTAGCAGAGAGCAGGTTAACAGAAACAAAGTCCAAGATGGATTCAGCTTGTTCATGTTCATGTAATCATTTTGTAATCTGAATTCTTGAAGATTTAAAATACACATGGTATGCATTAATTTTCATAAATTTTGTAATTAAGTTATTTTCATTTTATATTTGTTTCTCTAATTTTAATGTTGTCTCCAATAATAAGATTTTATTGAAATGTTGTATGAATTGATTTTGATGGCTTTTGTCTCAATCTATTTGTCAGATTTTATTCCACTGTGAAGATTTTTACTCATTTGTCTCATTGTACATAGTCCCCTCATATACAGGTAGCCTCTGGTAATTCATGACTTGTGTGTATGATGTATGCAATGATGAGGATAGTTTGGTGTATTACAAAATGCAATTTTAGAATGACAAATTAAAGAAAAACCTCAAAGTTACCAATCCCAACAACAAGTTAGAGGTTTCAGATGGGTGCGTTTAGTTTGATACACCAGCTGTTGTTTGTTATTTATCTCACACATTTGTATTAATGAATGAATCTGCTGAATGGACATCAGGAGCTGTCCTCGATTTAAACATTATAGATTGACTGTGATAGAAAAACTCAATAGTATTAGTTGAACATATATATATTTAATTTGATGAACAATACGTTATGGTTTTAATAATACCAAATATTAATGATTTAAGCTGGTGCCCAAGTTGTTATATGATGTTTTTGTCTCTAACGATTCAAACCACAATAATATATAAAGGAGAAAACAAGACTCTGAGGTCGTCTACTATAAGAAAAAGCTAAAGGGAGGGATTAAACCCAAGGGCTTTGGAAATGAAATGACCTACATAACAATAAGCGAAATCAGACCTAGGTTTATAAAATCTAATATTCTGTTTAATAGTGAAACACTTATAAAGCACAGAAATATCTTTAAATGAAGCAAGACAGAAGACAAAAAGAATGTGTAAGACTAAGGTGTTATACTTTCAGTGATGGGTTTCAGAACAGATTGTTATAAACCTGAGTCGGATTTCACCTATTGTTTTGTAGGTCACTTCCTTTCTTGGAGTAACCTTTTATTACTTTTTCTTCTGAGAACAACCCAGTGGGAGGTTTACTTTTGAAATGGGATTTAGAATGATATGTCAGACCAACAAAGCAATTTGTTATCACAACAATTATTATTTAATAAATGCAAAGTTAAATGAAGATCTATGTATGTTGACCACATCATATTGTAACCTGAGTGTGGTCTAATCTAATCGCTTTATCAAGAGTTGAGAAAAATCAATTTTTCATAGTAATTTCATTGTTGCATTATCATATCAACATTAATTGTACGTAAAAGTTATTTTTCAAAAGTGACGAGGGTGGTATGATTTTGTAAAAACATTGGGGGGGGGGGGGGAGTACATTTTTTCCCCCAAAGAGAAATAAAAACTGTTACGTGCACAAATAAAATTGATGGACAATAACATTTATTATATCAATCAAGAAAACTGACCATGTTATTTGGAATATTTATGTTGGTATTATTTTCCTGAACGATAACAGATATTTTCCTTGTACATTGTATTTATATTCACCAGCTCCTGCCACTATTGTTGACAAATGTCCATATAGCATGCCTTGATTTAGATATCACATCTTTCACTTTTCACATATTTTGGGAAAGAAATGTGAAGAAAAATCCTTATGAAATTAAACAATTTCTTTACATGAATGCTAGTTTGACGACACTTGGTTAGTAGAATATTATTTTCTTTATCTTTCTATGTATGACAATGCTGAAAGTAAAGTTGATTTTATTTTTTCATTCTGCTTTTTGTCGAACAGCTATGCGAAAATTCGTTCTTTTATTATTCCCCACCCAATATTTTGTTCAATGGGGCATGCGAACATAGTTTTTATTGAACAATTAAAACATGTTGTCACTCTTTATTTTTTTCACACTTTAATAAATGTTTGAGTCATGACAATAAATATATTAATATATGTAAGTATTTATTAAAGTTTTGTCAATATTTACAAAAGTATTTCATCATTCCGTCCAGGTCACTGCTGATTTGTTACAATATTATCTATCCATGTTGGTCAGATTTTCCTCGTCTGTGGGGTTGTTTAATTTTAGATATTAAAACATATTTTTTTTAATATTGTAATGCTTTTTATGTTTAAATGAAACAGCAACATTTGTAATATTCAGGAATAAACAAGAAGAAACTGATTTGCTTTTGTTATATATATATTTCACTTCATATTATATTATTACATTTAGAGAATACTTATACACTCAGTCAGCAAATTCAATAATGAAGTCTCGAAGGGAAACCAACAAATGAAAACAGACCAGTCAAATTATTATTCAGATTAAATTAACTAAAACGCACAATTAATCAGATTAACAATACAGATTTTCACATGAAATACAATAAATATATTATAGGGTCACCACAGAAAAAAATTGAGTGAGTGAGTTATTGTTTTACACCGTGCTTTGGCAGTATGGTTGCCCTGTTATTGAATTTAAGAGAATTTAAATCGTCTATGATAAATATGTACCGATAGAGGATATTATGAGTGTCTATGTCCTATTGTGTTTACGACACGAGTGTATTCAGAGTATACAGTGTCATTAAAATATAGTTTGACATAAGCCCTATTTATACGGCGAACATTGCACATATGCAATATTGCTTATGGTAGTAATATACACAAGTGAGTAAAAGTAAATTTACTATGCGATGAACTTTTACTAGAATAGTGAAAATACCATATTTACTCACGGTAGTAAACATTTGCACCTGCCCCTTACTAGGTGCAAAATTGCTTACGGTAGTAAAAAATTGCTTACGGTAGTAAAATATACATATCTGCAAATGCGTCCATACGGCAAAGTTTGCTCAAATGAACAAATTTGCATATGTGTAATGCTTTACTCATATGCAAACGCTCGCCGTATAAACAGGGCTATAGATACAAATATTATATTCTGATATATTACCAAAGTCATGAAATTAATGAAAAAACACTAAAATTCAACCATAAGCTGGCGACCCATCGTGGCAGCATTTAGAATGCAACGTCATAGCATATTGGAATATGCCGTCATCTCACCTGGACAAAATGAATCATTTTGCACTAGGGCATGAAATTTATGATCCCACATAATCAGATTGCCCAGTTGATGTGCTTGTCCTGATATGATTGTCCTTGTAGGTAATAAAATAATATAGTCCACTTCCAGATCATATAATAATCATTTCTTTAGACTGTTACAAAAAAACCCCCAAATTATGTAATGGAGAACGCATGAGGAGCTGTGGATTCGTTAAAAATAATCACAAGGGGCGAGTTGATTATTTTTAACGAATCCACTGGTCCGAATGCATTCTCCATCTTAATCCATGTATGACTTGACAAAACATGCATATGTGATTATTTTTCATTTGAAACAATAAATTTCAATTATGGAATACCAAAATCAATTATTTTCGGTGCTCATTCATCGGATATGGTACAAGTAGCTGCGGCCCTCATGAAATGGATTCTTCCACGCACGTGCAGCGCAAAACTTCCACGCGAAGCGAAGTGATTGGCAGCTGAAACTGCCTTTCCATGCCTTCCGTGCCTTGAAAAGAACGTTGGATTCTTACTGACAAACAATCCTAAGGTTTCTAACAGCGTCTTGTGGCCTAATGGTTAGAAGCGCTGACTACCAAGCGAAGGGTTGCATGTTCGAATCCAGGTTCATGCATTACAAAAATTAACTAATGTCTAGTTGAAGGATATTTTAAGATCCTATTCATGTCATCCTCGATAATCCAGCAATATTGTTCCGATAAATCTACACACAAGCGCGCTTGTGTGTAGATTTATCGGAACAATAGCGCTGGATTATCGAGGATGTAGGCCTATTCATGTACACTAAGACAAAATACATCAGTCTGGAAAAATGTACTTGATTAGCCAATTTCTGAAAATGTCTAAACCTAACACCCCTCCTGACTGGGACAGTCAATGAACAGTTGATTCTTAAATAATAATCAACTGGAAACACAATAGAGCGACATCATGACCATGACCTGATTAATAGGCCTATTAGCGACTCACTTGATATCAGATTACAAACCTATCGTTTGATATATGTCACTTAATTGATATTAGTGTCACTTAAATAAATATTAATATCAGATTTATAAAAACAGTAATATAATATTTATACATGCAGAGACCATATGTCACTTAATTAATATTTCATATCCCATTATGACTAATAAATTACATTAAATATAAATTAACATAATTTTAGTAAATTATCTTGCTAAATATGATATCTTGGCTTTGACAAAGGCCTATAGGCTTAGATTAAAATCACACGATTTGTCTCCAACTCCAACCAAAATCAAGCATCAAATTCTTTAAATTCTTTCGACCGCAGTTATCTCCCTTTCACTTCCGGAAGTTTGACAAGAGACAGTAGGGATGCAGTTTTCGTCAACAAAGCAAAGGTCTTTCAGGTGAGGCTTGCAACTGTGAACTAGAACTATATTCATACATTTTATCAATAGTGATTGATTATAAGCGACATCGCGTTATTTGATTATTATCCAAATGGGTACGAATATGTTGAACGAAGAAACGTGCAGGCCTTCGTCTTCACAGCAGGTGCAACCAGGCCACTGTCACTTTGTTTTTGTTAGGTGACTGACACATTGTTTTGTCTGGGTTTTTATCGATGATAGAAACGGATAAATGACAAGAATGACTCCCCGAAAAAATATCATAAAAACGGGATAAGTATAAATAATCATGTTGAAACACAGGGACTTGTGCTTGCAGATCTATTCCTGATAATAACAGTTCCTAGTTGGATAGTAGATGGGATGCGGTGTTTTCGTAGGCCAGACCAGTTCTTAGGACCCGGGAATTCGTAGGACTGGTGAATTCGTAGGAGGATTAAACAATATCTCATAAAGTGATATTTAAACTTTGAATATTCGTTTGAAATTTATTATTTATTACTTTAGTATTTATAACATGTTTTGGATACCATGTCATGTTGATAGCAGTACGAGACTAACAATGTCAATATACGAAACTAACAGTATTATCATCATGTCATCGATTTATTTTCAAAGTAACACTATTATGTAAATAGGACTGCAGGGGTCGAAATTAACCATTTCAATGCATGAGCCACTCGGACTAGTGCATTTCTAAAAGTACTAGTCCAGACTTATTCCAGCTAGCCAAATGCATCTCCATGATCATTTCGCCTCAAATTTGAACTAGTCCTTCGGACTACCAGTTTTTACACTCTACTAGCCCAGCTTCTTTTTCACTAGCCATGGGCTACCGGACTAGTGCCAATTTCGAACCCTGGTCCGACTATATGTTAAGTCCAAGTAATTAGCCTAACTCACTAAACTTATAAAGTAAGTTATTTGTTTGTTAAAAAATATGATGTGAGTTGTTTTGATTGCTAAATACTCTATCGTTGTAAAGTTGTTTCAATAAAGGAATATAAATTAGGAAGTATGTACATGAACAACATTAACAAAACAAAGGATTATATGATTGTTGACGACTTAATTACCGTTTCTTCTTCACCGACGTCTGCTAATCTTCAGTCGTAGTCGATAGATGTTGTGTAAATGTGTAATGTAAACTGGAATATAATCATACTTACCTGATTATTTTATTTATTTATCAACCAAAGTAAATAATAAAAACACTGTGGTTTAAACATATTTATTCATGAAATACATGGATCGGATTGGTCAACAAGCTCAGTTGAGCTTATGTAGAGACCGCTCCAAAGTACATATATGAAACATTGTCATGACAGAAACGATAAAAAAACAAAACAAACTGACATGGTTTGAAATAATAAGTGTTTTGACAAATAATCAACAGTGTTGTTAAATTGCTTAATTGATTAATGATGGTTCGATACATTTATGACGCTTGCAGTCAGAATCACTTGTAGTTTGAATTGGTATGTGGTTATACTAAACAAATTTAATTGTAATAATATCATACTATAAAGTCTATAAGCATTTATTAAACTACGAACTCCTATGAATTCACCGGCCGATCCTCCTACGAATCCACCAAAATTTACTCCTACGAACCGGTCTGGCCTACGAATTCAGCTACATCGTATCGAAGTATTGGACCTAGGAAGTATTTTTATCAGCAATAAAAGCCCCGGAGCCTGTGGTTTGAAATAGACTGTGAGTCAGTGATTATGTCCGGAAAAAAATTATCAGAGAAATATTTCATTTTAAAAGGAGGGTTCTATCGACATATTTTTTGTGGAAACGAAATTCGAAAGGATATACCCTTTTACACAAATATGCTACTAATAAATGATTAAAACACAGTCTAGTTAAAAGATATTAATAAAGGTAATATTTTGTTGAATTTATATTTCGCAACTTAATAAAGACAAGCGTACAATTGTTGAAAAATTAAAAACAATGATAATTGAAGCCAATCATCGGCCCTGCGAGTGGGGAAAAGTTTGCTACGGCATAACAGCAAATTGATTATTAGTTTTATGACACGCTATGTGTTACTATGTGAACTTTCTATCAGTGTATATCTTTTATCCTTAAAATGTTGTAAAATTAGATAAAATATAGTGTGTTTTCATTTCACGTAATGCACAAAATCCAATATGGCGGATTTTGCCGACAGAACGGCCCCTTTAAGGGTAAAATTTATCAACATTTTGGTAACTAAGATTAAATTATTTTGAAACATATCTGAGGTCCATGATGATGATTATTTGTAAGCTTACATGTATTACCCGTATCAGTTATATATGAATTCGTTGAGCAGACCAGTTTGTATACGTAAATATTTGGTGGATTCGTAGAAGGATGGGCGTTGGATTCGTATAAGGATGGGCGTTGGATTCGTAGACATTCATAGACATAGGAATGTATCATTGCTAACGAGATATAGAGTACAATAATGAATCTCAAAAAAACAATCGGACACTTCAGGTTTTTTTTATGGAGAATGTTAGTGTTTGAAATAAATAAAGAAATATATAATGGTATAATGGTAAGTATAATATATAATCCATTTTAGATTATCCATATACAGCATCAATCAGCAACAAACGGGAGATTAATAGACGTCGGATGAGATGAAGTTCGAATTGTCTACGTAATGTTTACGAATTTACCACATCCCATATTCAGATGGTGACATTATTTCCATGGACATGTTAAAGGGGCAGTAGCACGTTTTTTGCAAAATTTTATTTTTCCAATTTCCTATTTATAATGATAGATTGTGCCATTTCAATTTACTTTAGAGGGTAAAGCATCCTATTACACAAACCAATTGTCCGTAGTAGTGATAACGGTGTTGCGTATAATGCAAAAATTGCATGGCGGCCATTTTATTGTGAACACATTTTATTATTTTGAATGACAAAAAACGATCCCCAATGCTTTACGGGACCATGTACACCCATTTTAAACTTGATTTTCCAAAGACTGAAGGATGTTTTATGATTTGTGAAATTATTTTTTAAATACATTTCATCGACTTATTTGAGCAAAAAAACGTGCTACTGCCCCTTTAATTTAGTCTAAGATAAATTAATAGATATATATCAGATAGATAATTTGTCAAAAGACTGGCTACTGAACAATATAAATTGCAACTCAAATAAGTGGCAGTCACCAATATAACATATGTTCTGTGCTAAAATTAGGAATTGAAAACTCTAAATAAATACATATTGGAGGTGACACATAGATACAGGGGGGAGTTTGAACCCCCTCTTGATCAGCCACTGGGAGTTGTCTTTTAGATTAAATATGGTACACTACAGCAAGGAAAGTAGGCCTTGTAGATAGACTAGCTGATAACCATGAGAGGAAGTTATCCCAAAGTAACAGTTTCATGTGACAACCAAGATATCAATGTGAAAGTGTGAGTGAACTCTCATTGGGATTTGGGATACACCCTTTTCAGTGTTAGTTTAACAGTTAGTAAGTAGAAGGTAAAAGGTATAAGGATAGTTCTGTTTCTGAGATCTCTTGATTGAATAAATTAAGGAAATTACCACATTTACTGTAAACACATGTGGGATAAGCCACAAAATGTTGCTAAATTTTAATAAAATGACAATCCAAAGATCCAAGTGTTCTCTTAAAGGCGCTGTAGCATGCCACTCTTGCCGACATCAAGCGCTCTCTTAAAGCCGCCGTAGCATTCCACTCTAGCCGAAATCAAGCGCTCTCACAAATGGTAAATAAATGTTACCAATCGCAATAGCTAAATAATACTACTCCTGAAACAATTAAAAGAGTTCTAAAATGAATGTACATGGTTCAGCTAAGCCATATGAGCCCATTTCCCATTGAGCTCTCAGTTTAAGGTTTCATCAACACATATCATTTTGTGCAATCAACAGATGTACTAAAGATGAACAGTCTCTGAAGTTAGAAGTGCTACAATTGATTATCATACAGTCTAATTGAGACTGCATGTTTCCTGTTAATATTGTCTGCCTATAAGAAGTCGTGATGTCGTCCCTGCTGACAAGTAAACAATGAAACCAAAAGGAGACTGTGTGCCTTGTGTTTAACAAGATCTAATGTTATAACAGAAATGAGTGCAATTAAGGTGGGGGGAAAACAGTTTGAAGTACAATATTTTGCTTACAATTCAGTGCACAGTGCATCCTAATGTAAATTGTGTTTGTACTGTATGCTATATTTTATGTTATCAATTTCATGAATTTTTGGGGGGCGGGATAGCCCAGTGGCTTCGGCTTCGGCTTAAGAGGTCCGGGGTTTGAATCCCGCCAGGGGCACGGCAACTTTGTCTGCAGTAGAGAACAGTTCTACGCGCAGTAAGGTTTGGGTGCAATGCTACACTGAATTTCAGAGTAGTACCACCCATGGTTCGCTAGTTCCAGCCGTTGCTCGCAGGTTTCACCGCAATGCATAGCCACATGGTGTTGCAGGCTTTCTCCCTGCCGTAATACTAGCAGCCGCGATATAAGTGAAATACTCTTGAAGGCGGCGTTAAACCTCAACTCACCTCACCTCACCTTCATGAATTTTACCCTTCATTGGACTTTATTGACAAGAAAAAAATGTGTTGTGACTTAAGTTTGTTGCATTCTTACTTCTTAACCAAACCGAAAATGTACCAAACTGAGGGTTCAGTAGCGCAAATTCAATACATACCGACCAAACCGAGAGTGTACCATTTGACACAGAAATTCACGTGTTTGGCAGTAAAGTGCAAGTAGTTTTACCCAAATCTAGTTAAATGTAGTGGTAATGTATAAGTCTATCATAACACATTGGGAATAACCAATCATAATTAAGAGATAAACCTACTGTGTTTGAAAATCAGAGACATGTTATACTGGATTGATAGCGAGTAAATTTAAAATTGAAACCGAACGTATATCAAGTATATCCAGTATAACATGTCTCTGATTTTCAAACACAGTAGGTTTATCTCCATTCAACCATGACCGTTTTACCATGGAACTCTTTTTGTCGAATGCTGATAGTGCGTACAACGTTGATTATTGATAGAGAAAATATTTTTGTCAATCAAATATTTGTGCATTTATTCATTTGTGCAAAAGGTAATTAACAAAAAGGTTCAGGAAATCACACAGAAGTGTTATTTTTATAAATATTGTTTAACGTAGGACTAACAACAGCTTGTGACAGTATTCAAGGTGCTTACCGGTAATTGGATAAAACAATCCTCTGATTGGATAAAAGCTCACTTGCTGTCCTTCAAGGTTGTAAAGGTGAGCTGAACTGAACCTCAATCAGTAATTTCCTCATTATAAAACTTGAGTTATGGGACATATAACAATTTTCAATAGTTTAAACGTTTACAAATAAATCTTGGCAAAACTGTACAACATTGCTAAACAAAAGAAGTAGCCGTTTAGACAAGCTCTTTAAATAAAAGTGCATATTTGTATAGCTGGAGAGGTATTCATATAGGCGTAATGCCTGTTTACCAATCCATTCATGAATAATGAATAAATATTGTTTAAATCATATTTGTATAGCGCATATGTCCACTCTCACAAGTATGCTCCTGGCGCTCACAGGATAGAGTCTAGTTAAAGTATTTCTTAAAGAGATGAGTTTTCAGAATTGGATTTGAGCATCCTTGATGTTTATTAGGGAGATAACGGTATGTAGTTATCACTGCAATTCAGCGTTCAGGATAAAGTGAGACGTATCTTCTCATTGTGATAACAGCTAGCCAGGTGTAAGGTAAGGCACAGTATATAAATATTCCTTATTCAAATTATATCACCTTGAACCCTTCTCTCCGTTGAAGTCAACATTATTTATTTCTTTGAAACAAGGAAATAAAAGTTGGGAAATATTTGATAAAAAAATGAATAAAATTCTTTAAAATAATATTATTTTTAGTTTGGTTTTGAACACGATAATATCATATTGTGTACACAAATTTATTTCCTCAAGTCAATTGTTTATAATGATATTATATAAATAAGGAAGTTGACTTATTTCCACTTTCTAGTTGCTTGTAATGTGAAACCATGCTGTATTCTAGTATATATATATATTCTTTCAGTGTAAATTTTTATTACAGATTTTTTATATTACATTAAATTTTGTTGATAAAATTTATCGCTATCCAAATAAACATTCTTTTACTTGCTTTATTTTTATTCTTCATTGGACTATTCCTTTAATGGGGTTGAAGGAGGCGGGATGTCCATGCTAATGACAGTCAAGTTGTTCAGGAAGTTAGCCAGCACTTTTATCAAGAGTCATAATCGTGAAGAGTGAGGGCAACTTGGAAATATTTGTCATCAGGAAAGTTGGGATTAGATAGTAATCATGAGAATGCTTTTAGGGAGGGATGGGTGAAGATAGTAACATAATAATGAATAAATGAAGTCAGGTGTGAAAAAAATGCTATACTGTTACCTGTGAAATAAATGCTATACTGTTACCTGTGAAATAAATGCTATACCGTTATCTGTGAAATATATGCTATACCGTTATCTGTGAAAAAAATGCTTTACCGTTACCTGTGAAATAAATGCTATACCGTTACCTGTGAAATATATGCTATACCGTTACCTGTGAAATAAATGCTATACCGTTATCTGTGAAATATATGCTATACCGTTATCTGTGAAATAAATGCTATACCGTTATCTGTGAAATAAATGCTATACCGTTATCTGTGAAGCTATACCGTTACCTGTGAAATAAATGCTATACCATTACCTGTGAAATAAATGCTATACCGTTATCTGTGAAATAAATGCTATACCGTTACCTGTGAAATAAATGCTATACAGTCACCTGGGAAAGGTATGCCATGCTTATACTAGCTAGCTTATACTATTTTCAAACATGCAGCATGTACTTTGAGGATTGACATCTCATACTGTGTATATATTATAATACTATACGATATGATAAGATATGATACCATAATATACAGTTCTGTATGATATGATGATATACAATACTGTACAATATATTATCCAATACTATTCTGTGCTGTGCTGTGCTGTGCAGTGCAGTGCTGTGCAGTGCTGTGCTGTGCTGTGCTGTGCTGTGCAGTGCAGTGCAGTGCAGTGCAGTGCAGTGCAGTGATGTGCTGTGCTGTGCAGTGCAGTGCTGTGCTGTGCTGTGCAGTGCAGTGCTGTGCTGTGCTGTGCTGTGCTGTGCAGTGCAGTGCAGTGCAGTGCAGTGCTGTGCTGTGCAGTGCAGTGCTGTGCTGTGCTGTGCTGTGCTGTGCTGTGCTGTGCTGTGCTGTGCTGTGCTATACTTTACCGGTACTATGAGATTGCAGAAGAGAGACACATGTTCTATTGCTCTTTAAAGGGAAAGTTCTATCACCGATCTATCGGCAGCATCCGCCATATTGGATTCTTAGCATTACGTGAAATGAAAACACACTATATTTAACCCAAGTTTACACTTTCTAAAAAATAAAACATATACAGTGATAGAAAATTCACATAGTAACAGATAACACATACCGGTAATAAAACTAATAAATAATATGCTGTTAGACCGTAGCGAAATTTTCCCCTCTCGCAGCGCCGATGAATGGCTTCAGTTCTCATCGTTTTTATTTTTCAACAAGTGGGCGCTTATTTTTATCAATTTGTGAAATAAAAAGTCATCAACATATTACTTCCATTAGTATCTTTCAATTTGACTGTGTTTTAATCATGTATTAATAACATATATGTGTAAACAGGAATATCCTCTCGAATTTCGTTTCCACAAAAAATACCCCGATAGAACCCTCCTTTTAAATTGATGTTCATTCTCAGCAGTGTCAAATTAGATTTGCATTGTTGCATCTTTTTAACTTTCATTTGTAAAATGAACTGTTTATGAACCGTTGATGAACTTTGCATGTGACATTTGTTGTATGATAAGTGAGTAAGTTCATTTGTTTAATAATACTATGAGAATCAATTGTTTTATTAATATATACGCCACGTGAACCCATTGGGAAGTATATGAGTTTCACTTTATTAATCTATTTCAAACTATATATTAAGTATTTTTTCTATTTGTCTTATGTCATGGGATTAAATCTCTTCCATTGAAATTACATCTTACTATTATTGATAGAATTTGTTGGATGGGTGGGGTGGAACTCCAACATTATATTTTCTCTAGTTTAATGAAACTTTATCTTTTATTTATTCATTGTTTTTCTTTTTTATGAAATTAATTTTGTTTGTAATTATATTTCAAAATTGTCCAACGCCATTTAGATTAGTGCACTTCTTTCTGAAGGAACCCACCAGCAAGCCGAGTATATCTAGACAGACACAAAGTCAACTGACAACTCAAGTAGTCCGATGGACAACCATTATACACATCTCACTAGGCCAGCAGATTATTAAACTCACCACAAGTGCTAGTTTCAAGTCCTGACTGTTATCTAAAATGTTTTTATTTTGCAGACTGCGGGTACGCTGCGAGTGATTGGATCAACAAGAGACGAAAGTTTACATGACAATGAACAATCACCATTAAGGAAGGAGGAATCCACAACAAGGGCTCGTTCTATAACCAATCTTGTGTTGTATTTTATTTATTATCCATTTTTAACAAAAACAAGACTTGTCCAAGCGGATCACCCTGTACAAACACATTCATTCAATTCATTATCTATATCTAACAGGATATACATTGTTCAATGGGAAAGCTCTATATATAACGAGGAAGTAATTGAAAACAATATATACACTCAAACTCATGTCTCATCACAGTTACAGAACATTGTGACTTCATGAATAACTGATGTGAAAGTTCACTCTGATGACAAACTTTTGTAACAAGGAAGTATTTCAGGTGTATATAAAGATTAAGTGGGGGCTGGTCAGGTCATAGGAGGAGATATCTTGAACTATTACTTGATAACATATCACCAAACATTTTCTGATTAGGTGTCAAAGAAATTGTTTTAGACTAGTTACAAGAGGCGTGAATTTGTCGTGAGGTGTTTTTATTCATATAACCTGACGAGTCTGTAAACAAGAGTCATCAAGGGATTGACTTTGTTCATTGAAACGGCAAATCAGTTTCAAGAGACTAGAAAAGAGACAATCTGCTGTTACCAAGAGTTCTGAGTCGTCAGTAGAGGAACTTGAATCAAAAGGCATCACCCATTAACAAGAGTTTTCAGTTTGTCCGTGTGAAGTGGAACTCAGACCTAACAGGGTAATTGTAGCAGGGACGCCCGTATAGAAGATTCTTCAAGTCGAGTGTGTGGTCAAGAGACAATCAACCAGTCAGTCCAGCTCACGTAGATCCTCAGATAAAGATGTATTTCAGAGTTGTTGCCCTTGTTGTCTGCCTCCATCTTGTGTCCGTGTACTCCTACAAGCATGTCGTCTTCATGCACGGGATTCTCGCCGGACCCTCGGAGTTCAATGCTTTTGCCGAACAGCTGAAGAAGGTGAGTAATTTGTGTTATCGATGCTTTACTTGTAGTAATATTGAGGATATTTTGTGTTTTCAGTGTGATATCACTTATCTCTCATCGAGTGATGGGGTAAAGCCGTTATTCTTTTCCCTGTCACAAGATGAGAGATAAGTGTTATCAAACTGAAAACACAAAATATTCTGTTTAATATATGCTTCTGTCGTATGAAATGTGGTGTTTTAAGTCCTAAATTGCTTCAATAGAGCGATTGCTGGCGACGTCATAAGATTGTTATGTCCCCCGAAATTTTTTTCGGGAGACATAATATTTTCGCCTCCGTCCGTCATTCCGTCATTCGGTTATTCCGTTATTCTGTTATTCCGTCATTCCGAAATGCTTTCTTTTCCGGGCTATATCTCCAAAACTGTTCAATATTTTTTCACCAAACTTTGTATTTGCTCAGAACTTTTGCTACTTTGGCTATTCTGAATTTTTTATTTCTCGCTATTAATGCAGTATTGAACTTAGTGCTTAGCATAAGTGAAAAATAAGGGTAATATGACTAGGTTGGATTGAAAGTTGGAGCGGGGGACATCACAGTGCATCACATGCACATATTTCTAGCTGCTCTGTCACTTAGCAACAGTGATGACATTGCGTTGATTGTAAACGTAATGTCATACCAATGTACACATGACGTCATCCCCTTTGTGATATTTTCACTGTGTTGAGAAAGTGATATCAAATTGCAGTGATGAGAACACATTTTCTCAAAGTTGTCAAACTTCAGGTGGGGATATATAAGCAGTTATCTGTCCTCACTTTTGCACTGTGTTTTTAGTCTTCCTCTTTCAATATGTAATGGAAGCATATCAGATTGTTTGCCCATCCATTTATTTATGAATAAGCTAATGATCAATTAGCAAATCAAATTATTGTTACACATGATCCAAAAACAATCATTAGTGTGGCGACTGAAAACTCTGTAAAGCAGGTGCTAATCTTAGGAATTCTAAATTTCAATATTTTCCCCTAGGACCACCCGGGTACTACAACGACGCAAATAGACTCATTTGTGGACGCGTATAGCCTTGAACCAATGTGGAACCAGGTTTACAAGATACAGATACAGTTCAAACAGATTATGCAGGAACACCCAGACGGCATCCATCTTGTGTGCTTCTCACAGGGTGAGCTATGTATTATCTCGTACAGTATCTAATGGGGTCATGTGAGTTTTGTACAGTATCTAATGGGGTCATGTGAGTTTTGTACAGTATCTAATGGGGTCATGTGTGTTTTGTACAGTATCTAATGGGGTCTTGTGAGTTTTGTACAGTATCTAATGGGGTCATATGAGTTTTGTACAGTATCTAATGGGGTCTTGTGAGTTTTGTACAGTATCTAATGGGGTCATGTGAGTTTTGTACAGTATCTAATGGGGTCATGTGAGTTTTGTACAGTATCTAATGGGGTCATGTGAGTTTTGTACAGTATCTAATGGGGTCATGTGAGTTTTGTACAGTATCTAATGGGGTCATGTGAGTTTTGTACAGTATCTAATGGGGTCATGTGAGTTTTGTACAGTATCTAATGGGGTCATGTGAGTTTTGTACAGTAACTAATGGGGTCTTGTGAGTTTTGTACACTATCTAATGGGGTCATGTGAGTTTTGTACAGTATCTAATGGGGTCATGTGAGTTTTGTACAGTATCTAATGGGGTCTTGTGAGTTTTGTACAGTATCTAATGGGGTCTTGTGAGTTTTGTACAGTATCTAATGGGGTCATGTGAGTTTTGTACAGTATCTAATGGGGTCATGTGAGTTTTGTACAGTATCTAATGGGGTCTTGTGAGTTTTGTACAGTATCTAATGGGGTCATGTGAGTTTTGTACAGTATCTAATGGGGTCTTGTGAGTTGTGTACAGTATCTAATGGGATCTTGTGAGTTTTGTACAGTATCTAATGGGGTCTTGTGAGTTTTGTACAGTATCTAATGGGGTCTTGTGAGTTTTGTACAGTATCTAATGGGGTCTTGTGAGTTTTGTACATTATCTAATGGGGTCATGTGAGTTTTGTACAGTATCTAATGGGGTCATGTGAGTTTTGTACAGTATCTAATGGGGTCTTGTGAGTTTTGTACAGTATCTAATGGGGTCATGTGAGTTTTGTACAGTATCTAATGGGGTCATGTGAGTTTTGTACAGTATCTAATGGGGTCTTGTGAGTTTTGTACAGTATCTAATGGGGTCATGTGAGTTTTGTACAGTATCTAATGGGGTCTTGTGAGTTTTGTACAGTATCTAATGGGGTCATGTGAGTTTTGTACAGTATCTAATGGGGTCATGTGAGTTTTGTACAGTATCTAATGGGGTCATGTGAGTTTTGTACAGTATCTAATGGGGTCTTGTGAGTTTTGTACAGTGTCTAATGGGGTCTTGTGAGTTTTGTACAGTATCTAATTGGGTCTTGTGAGTTTTGTACAGTATCTAATGGGGTCTTGTGAGTTTTGTACAGTATCTAATGTGGTCATGTGAGTTTTGTACAGTATCTAATGGGGTCATGTGAGTTTTGTACAGTATCTAATGGGGTCTTGTGAGTTTTGTACACTATCTAATGGGGTCATGTGAGTTTTGTACAGTATCTAATGGGGTCATGTGAGTTTTGTACAGTATCTAATGGGGTCATGTGAGTTTTGTACAGTATCTAATGGGGTCTTGTGAGTTTTGTACAGTATCTAATGGGGTCTTGTGAGTTTTGTACAGTATCTAATGGGGTCATGTGAGTTTTGTACAGTATCTAATGGGGTCATGTGAGTTTTGTACAGTATCTAATGGGGTCTTGTGAGTTTTGTACAGTATCTAATGGGGTCATGTGAGTTTTGTACAGTATCTAATGGGGTCTTGTGAGTTTTGTACAGTATCTATTGGGATCTTGTGAGTTTTGTACAGTATCTAATGGGGTCTTGTGAGTTTTGTACAGTATCTAATGGGGTCGTGTGAGTTTTGTACAGTATCTAATGGGGTCTTGTGAGTTTTGTACAGTATCTAATGGGGTCATGTGAGTTTTGTACAGTATCTAATGGGGTCATGTGAGTTTTGTACAGTATCTAATGGGGTCTTGTGAGTTTTGTACAGTATCTAATGGGGTCTTGTGAGTTTTGTACAGTATCTAATGGGGTCATATGAGTTTTGTACAGTATCTAATGGGGTCTTGTGAGTTTTGTACAGTATCTAATGGGGTCATGTGAGTTTTGTACAGTATCTAATGGGGTCATGTGAGTTTTGTACAGTATCTAATGGGGTCATGTGAGTTTTGTACAGTATCTAATGGGGTCATGTGAGTTTTGTACAGTATCTAATGGGGTCATGTGAGTTTTGTACAGTATCTAATGGGGTCATGTGAGTTTTGTAAAGTATCTAATGGGGTCATGTGAGTTTTGTACAGTAACTAATGGGGTCTTGTGAGTTTTGTACACTATCTAATGGGGTCATGTGAGTTTTGTACAGTATCTAATGGGGTCATGTGAGTTTTGTACAGTATCTAATGGGGTCTTGTGAGTTTTGTACAGTATCTAATGGGGTCTTGTGAGTTTTGTACAGTATCTAATGGGGTCATGTGAGTTTTGTACAGTATCTAATGGGGTCATGTGAGTTTTGTACAGTATCTAATGGGGTCTTGTGAGTTTTGTACAGTATCTAATGGGGTCATGTGAGTTTTGTACAGTATCTAATGGGGTCTTGTGAGTTGTGTACAGTATCTAATGGGATCTTGTGAGTTTTGTACAGTATCTAATGGGGTCTTGTGAGTTTTGTACAGTATCTAATGGGGTCTTGTGAGTTTTGTACAGTATCTAATGGGGTCTTGTGAGTTTTGTACATTATCTAATGGGGTCATGTGAGTTTTGTACAGTATCTAATGGGGTCATGTGAGTTTTGTACAGTATCTAATGGGGTCTTGTGAGTTTTGTACAGTATCTAATGGGGTCATGTGAGTTTTGTACAGTATCTAATGGGGTCATGTGAGTTTTGTACAGTATCTAATGGGGTCTTGTGAGTTTTGTACAGTATCTAATGGGGTCATGTGAGTTTTGTACAGTATCTAATGGGGTCTTGTGAGTTTTGTACAGTATCTAATGGGGTCATGTGAGTTTTGTACAGTATCTAATGGGGTCATGTGAGTTTTGTACAGTATCTAATGGGGGTCATGTGAGTTTTGTACAGTATCTAATGGGGTCTTGTGAGTTTTGTACAGTATCTAATGGGGTCTTGTGAGTTTTGTACAGTATCTAATGGGGTCTTGTGAGTTTTGTACATTATCTAATGGGGTCATGTGAGTTTTGTACAGTATCTAATGGGGTCATGTGAGTTTTGTACAGTATCTAATGGGGTCTTGTGAGTTTTGTACAGTATCTAATGGGGTCATGTGAGTTTTGTACAGTATCTAATGGGGTCTTGTGAGTTTTGTACAGTATCTAATGGGGTCATGTGAGTTTTGTACAGTATCTAATGGGGTCATGTGAGTTTTGTACAGTATCTAATGGGGTCATGTGAGTTTTGTACAGTATCTAATGGGGTCTTGTGAGTTTTGTACAGTATCTAATGGGGTCTTGTGAGTTTTGTACAGTGTCTAATGGGGTCTTGTGAGTTTTGTACAGTATCTAATTGGGTCTTGTGAGTTTTGTACAGTATCTAATGGGGTCTTGTGAGTTTTGTACAGTATCTAATGTGGTCATGTGAGTTTTGTACAGTATCTAATGGGGTCATGTGAGTTTTGTACAGTATCTAATGGGGTCTTGTGAGTTTTGAACACTATCTAATGGGGTCATGTGAGTTTTGTACAGTATCTAATGGGGTCATGTGAGTTTTGTACAGTATCTAATGGGGTCTTGTGAGTTTTGTACAGTATCTAATGGGGTCTTGTGAGTTTTGTACAGTATCTAATGGGGTCATGTGAGTTTTGTACAGTATCTAATGGGGTCATGTGAGTTTTGTACAGTATCTAATGGGGTCTTGTGAGTTTTGTACAGTATCTAATGGGGTCATGTGAGTTTTGTACAGTATCTAATGGGGTCTTGTGAGTTTTGTACAGTATCTATTGGGATCTTGTGAGTTTTGTACAGTATCTAATGGGGTCTTGTGAGTTTTGTACAGTATCTAATGGGGTCGTGTGAGTTTTGTACAGTATCTAATGGGGTCTTGTGAGTTTTGTACAGTATCTAATGGGGTCATGTGAGTTTTGTACAGTATCTAATGGGGTCATGTGAGTTTTGTACAGTATCTAATGGGGTCTTGTGAGTTTTGTACAGTATCTAATGGGGTCTTGTGAGTTTTGTACAGTATCTAATGGGGTCATGTGAGTTTTGTACAGTATCTAATGGGGTCATGTGAGCTTTTTTACAGTATCTAATGGGGTCATGTGAGTTTTGTACAGTGTCTAATGGGGTCTTGTGAGTTTTGTACAGTATCTAATGGGGTCTTGTGAGTTTTGTACAGTGTCTAATGGGGTCTTGTGAGTTTTGTACAGTATCTAATTGGGTCTTGTGAGTTTTGTACAGTATCTAATGGGGTCTTGTGAGTTTTGTACAGTATCTAATGGGGTCTTGTGAGTTTTGTACAGTATCTAATGGGGTCATGTGAGTTTTGTACAGTATCTAATGGGGTCATGTGAGTTTTGTACAGTATCTAATGGGGTCTTGTGAGTTTTGTACAGTATCTAATGGGGTCATGTGAGTTTTGTACAGTATCTAATGGGGTCATGTGAGTTTTGTACAGTATCTAATGGGGTCTTGTGAGTTTTGTACAGTATCTAATGGGGTCTTGTGAGTTTTGTACAGTATCTAATGGGGTCATGTGAGTTTTGTACAGTATCTAATGGGGTCATGTGAGTTTTGTACAGTATCTAATGGGGTCTTGTGAGTTTTGTACAGTATCTAATGGGGTCATGTGAGTTTTGTACAGTATCTAATGGGGTCTTGTGAGTTTTGTACAGTATCTAATGGGATCTTGTGAGTTTTGTACAGTATCTAATGGGGTCTTGTGAGTTTTGTACAGTATCTAATGGGGTCTTGTGAGTTTTGTACAGTATCTAATGGGGTCTTGTGAGTTTTGTACAGTATCTAATGGGGTCATGTGAGTTTTGTACAGTATCTAATGGGGTCATGTGAGTTTTGTACAGTATCTAATGGGGTCATGTGAGTTTTGTACAGTATCTAATGGGGTCATGTGAGTTTTGTACAGTATCTAATGGGGTCTTGTGAGTTTTGTACAGTATCTAATGGGGTCTTGTGAGTTTTGTACAGTATCTAATGGGGTCATGTGAGTTTTGTACAGTATCTAATGGGGTCTTGTGAGTTTTGTACAGTATCTAATGGGGTCTTGTGAGTTTTGTACAGTATCTAATGGGGTCCTGTGAGTTTTGTACAGTATCTAATGGGGTCTTGTGAGTTTTGTACAGTATCTAATGGGGTCTTGTGAGTTTTGTACAGTATCTAATGGAGTCATGTGAGTTTTGTACAGTATCTAATGGGGTCATGTGAGTTTTGTACAGTATCTAATGGGGTTTTGTGAGTTTTGTACAGTATCTAATGGGGTCATGTGAGTTTTGTACAGTATCTAATGGGGTCTTGTGAGTTTTGTACAGTATCTAATGGGGTCATGTGAGTTTTGTACAGTATCTAATGGGGTCATGTAAGTTTTGTACAGTATCTAATGGGGTCTTGTGAGTTTTGTACATTATCTAATGGGGTCATGTGAGTTTTGTACAGTATCTAATGGGGTCTTGTGAGTTTTGTACAGTATCTAATGGGGTCATGTGAGTTTTGTACAGTATCTAATGGGGTCATGTGAGTTTTGTACAGTATCTAATGGGGTCATGTGAGTTTTGTACAGTGTCTAATGGGGTCTTGTGAGTTTTGTACAGTATCTAATGGGGTCTTGTGAGTTTTATACAGTGTGTAATGGGGTCTTGTGAGTTTTGTACAGTATCTAATTGGGTCTTGTGAGTTTTGTACAGTATCTAATGGGGTCTTGTGAGTTTTGTACAGTATCTAATGGGGTCATGTGAGTTTTGTACAGTATCTAATGGGGTCATGTGAGTTTTGTACAGTATCTAATGGGGTCATGTGAGTTTTGTACAGTATTTAATGGGGTCTTGTGAGTTTTGTACAGTATCTAATGGGGTCATGTGAGTTTTGTACAGTATCTAATGGGGTCATGTGAGTTTTGTACAGTATCTAATGGGGTCATGTGAGTTTTGTACAGTATCTAATGGGGTCTTGTGAGTTTTGTACAGTATCTAATGGGGTCATGTGAGTTTTGTACAGTATCTAATGGGGTCATGTGAGTTTTGTACAGTATCTAATTGGGTCTTGTGAGTTTTGTACAGTATCTAATGGGGTCATGTGAGTTTTGTACAGTATCTAATAGGGTCTTGTGAGTTTTGTACAGTATCTAATGGGATCTTGTGAGTTTTGTACAGTATCTAATGGGGTCTTGTGAGTTTTGTACAGTATCTAATGGGGTCTTGTGAGTTTTGTACAGTATCTAATGGGGTCATGTGAGTTTTGTACAGTATCTAATGGGGTCATGTGAGTTTTGTACAGTATCTAATGGGGTCATGTGAGTTTTGTACAGTATCTAATGGGGTCATGTGAGTTTTGTACAGTATCTAATTGGGTCTTGTGAGTTTTGTACAGTATCTAATGGGGTCATGTGAGTTTTGTACAGTATCTAATAGGGTCTTGTGAGTTTTGTACAGTATCTAATGGGATCTTGTGAGTTTTGTACAGTATCTAATGGGGTCTTGTGAGTTTTGTACAGTATCTAATGGGGTCTTGTGAGTTTTGTACAGTATCTAATGGGGTCATGTGAGTTTTGTACAGTATCTAATGGGGTCATGTGAGTTTTGTACAGTATCTAATGGGGTCATGTGAGTTTTGTACAGTATCTAATGGGGTCATGTGAGTTTTGTACAGTATCTAATGGGGTCTTGTGAGTTTTGTACAGTATCTAATGGGGTCTTGTGAGTTTTGTACAGTATCTAATGGGGTCTTGTGAGTTTTGTACAGTATCTAATGGGGTCTTGTGAGTTTTGTACAGTATCTAATGGGGTCTTGTGAGTTTTGTACAGTATCTAATGGAGTCATGTGAGTTTTGTACAGTATCTAATGGGGTCATGTGAGTTTTGTACAGTATCTAATGGGGTTTTGTGAGTTTTGTACAGTATCTAATGGGGTCATGTGAGTTTTGTACAGTATCTAATGGGGTCATGTGAGTTTTGTACAGTATCTAATGGGGTCTTGTGAGTTTTGTACAGTATCTAATGGGGTCTTGTGAGTTTTGTACAGTATCTAATGGATCATCATGTAATTTGTCTGGCGTGTAATTTAAGGGAAATAACCAAAATTATGAAGGTGACATAGATGTAAGACCAATTTGGAAAATCGGTATTTACAAACATGTTTCAAGTAATGTTATGGTTATGCTATGGATGTCATGTAATAATTAGTCAATTCAGAATGAATTACCTTGTTGTATTGACACATCATCTCATTCTCACATCGTCATTCGTCTGGCATGTCATTCAGGGAAATAAAAAAAACAATTATGAGGGAACTACTCTAAATACATTAGGTACGTGTAATTCGATGCAGTGTCATTTGCGATTGCCATGCTTGAAGTCAACATGTTGTTATTCCTGCAGTGGTATTAGTTGAAAGGATTTGTGTTCTATTCTTGAAAGATGTTCCTCGAATTACCATCTGATTGTTTTATTATTTACCCTCCCTCCTTCCCTCAAAGGTGGACTCGTCTGCAGAGCTCTGATGACCATCCTGGAACACAACGTGGACACGTTCGTAGCTCTCAGCTGTCCTCTAGCCGGCCAGTACGGGGGTGAGATGTCCACCAATATTTATTATTTAACAATTCATATTTTTGTGCTAATACAGTATTTACTGTCTGGATAATATGATTTGGCAAATGGACCAATGCAGGAAAACTTTACAAATACATGAACAGGGCCAGTTCCAAATAAACTGGGCCAATACAGGAATAACGGTAAATACAGGAATAACGGTAAATAGAGGAATAACGGTAAATACAGGAATAATGGTAAATGATACAGGAATAATGGTAAATACAGGAATAATGGTAAATACAGGAATAATGGTAAATACAGGAATAATGGTAAATACAGGCAGGAATAATGGTAAATACAGGAATAATGGTAAATACAGGAATAATGGTAAATACAGGAATAATGGTAAATACAGGCAGGAATAATGGTAAATGATACAGGAATAATGGTAAATACAGGAATAATGGTAAATACAGGAATAATGGTAAATACAGGAATAATGGTAAATACAGGAATAATGGTAAATACAGGCAGGAATAATGGTAAATTATACAGGAATAATGGTAAATACAGGGATAATGGTAAATGATACAGGAATAATGGTAAATACAGGAATAATGGTAAATGATACAGGAATAATGGTAAATACAGGAATAATGGTAAATGATACAGGAATAATGGTAAATACAGGAATAATGGTAAATGATACAGGAATAATGGTAAATACAGGAATAATGGTAAATACAGGAATAATGGTAAATGATACAGGAATAATGGTAAATACAGGAATAACGGTAAATACAGGAATAATGGTTAATGATACAGGAATAATGGTAAATGATACAGGAATAATGGTAAATACAGGAATAATGGTAAATGATACAGGAATAATGGTAAATACAGGAATAACGGTAAATACAGGAATAATGGTAAATGATACAGGAATAATGGTAAATACAGGAATAATGGTAAATGATACAGGAATAACGGTAAATACAGGAATAATGGTTAATGATACAGGAATAATGGTAAATGATACAGGAATAATGGTAAACACAGGAATAACGGTAAATACAGGAATAATGGTAAATACAGGAATAATGGTAAATGATACAGGAATAATGGTAAATACAGGAATAACGGTAAATACAGGAATAATGGTAAATACAGGAATAATGGTAAATGATACAGGAATAATGGTTAATACAGGAATAATGGTAAATACAGGCAGGAATAATTGTAAATACAGGAATAATGGTAAATACAGGAATAATGGTAGATACAGGAATAATGGTAAATACAGGAATAATGGTAAATGCAGGAATAATGGTAAATACAGGAATAATGGTAAATACAGGAATAATGGTAAATGCAGGAATAATGGTAAATACAGGAATAATGGTAAATACAGGAATAATGGTAAATGATACAGGAATAATGGTAAATACAGGAATAATGGTCAATACAGGAATAATAGTGTATGTATTAATAAGGTAGAGACTCATTTGATGTTTTGACTTATGTACTTTGTTTGTACTATATGCACAATATTTTGTTATATTTTTAAATCTATGGAAATGTAAATAAAAAGGGAAATACAAATATATATTTTTTTTAAATAAGGTAGAGGCTTTTTTGTAACTGAAACATATGCAACAAATTGTGATGACTATTGGTTCTATTGATGTACTTACCCAGCTGATATTGACTCGTTTCAGACACTGACTACCTGAAGTACTTGTTTCCAAACTACCTGAAAGATAATATTTACAGGTAGATTTTGTGTTTCTGTCAGATATGATGTACCTAGGTATATAAATCTCATTTTGAGAAAAATGATTAATTTAAATCTCAGATTAAGAATTTTTTAAAACTTAAATCTCAGTTTGAGAAAAATGATTAATTTCTTTTGGAGAAAATGAAAATGTATTAACTTATATATTGTTCCTTCTTTTGCTAATACTAAGAGGCATTTCCAACATTCCCCGTTAAGTTTCTATTAGCAATCATCTCTTGAAGAAACAAGAAACATGTCTTTATTTAAGAAAAGAGATTAATAAGAATGGAATTTCCGTAAAGACATAAATCTTGATAAATGTTTTTTCTATCCTACCAGATATTTTTACACTGACATGGGACAGAAGTGGTCTGTAGCCAACTATTGGTATGGTGAGTTATCTCCCTTGGCATTTCCATTTCTTCCACATGGTCCAATGTTGACAGCACCAGTTGTTATCTCCCTTCTTTATATTATTATAGCTCCTTAACTCTGTGGTTGTGTTTGATTTGAGTCGACACATGTGCTTTGACGTTTCAAATCAAGCACGTTGAACGTCACTTCTCGAGTCTTGACTCACAGTATCAAAATTCACCTCAGCAATCAACACAACTTATCTAAATATAAACATATATATATATTTGGCAAAACAAATACAGCCAAGTCAGTCAGTATATATATATGATGTATGATTTTAAAATGAAAACTATTTTAAATGAAAAAATTAATAACCTATCAATTTATCAAACAGAAAATCTTAAAAATGTACATGTTAGCCAACACAATGTGATACATAAGTTTATGTTTCTAATTCTCTAAGCCCTTGTGACCGAGTTGTCAGGTAGGCTCATTAGTACTAAGTCGTTACAACTGGTACTGCAGGTATGGCCTGATTGATCTTCTATGTTCTCATTACAATCCTAAATTCTTGCGGCAGTCATATCTTTTTTATTAATTGAGGTTGTTCCATTAGAAACTCAATACATTACAAAAACAGTTCAATTTTAACATGAGTGCATAAACATGATCTTAAAGATGTATACAGGATTTGATTAACAAGAATTTACATTCAATACAGGAAGTGGACAGATACATGGAATATTTGATGTACAACATTGTTAACTCAAAATAGATTATGACAGATCAACCAGAATTTTATGAAGCTGTCAAGGAGAATTAGTTTTATATGTTTCTTTTAAAAAATCATTTCAAATGTTTGATATTAATTATGTTCCTTCTTGCCGCTAGATCCCCATCAACAGGAACTGTACGAGCAGTTCTCCGACTTCCTGGCCGTGCTCAACAATGATACCAGCAGTCCCGACAGTCACAGTGAGTCACGCTTTATCTAAATTATAAATAATCAGAGCCTAGATTTCCAAAGCCGTCTTAGAACTAAGATAGTCATAAGCCAATATTAATGTATGGTACTTACTACTTACACCTATCTTAGCTTTGAAAATCTAGACCCAGGGACTTGATTTCAAAACTCTCTTAGCACTGAGATGGTTGTAAGTACCATACATTAGCATTGACTTACTGTTAAGAGCCTTTGAAATCAAGGCCCTGATATTCATTATTCAGGAGGAGCCGGATAGCGCAGTGGTTAGAGTACTGGTTTCAGACCAAGAGGTCCCGGGTTCAAATCCCACCAAGAGCTCGGCAACTTTCCATCATATGAGGAAAACTCTCTTGTCTCATTTGATCATTGAGGTCCTGGTCAGGTCACAGCGTCCTTTAGTGAACAAACCTCTACTTTGCAGGATTCGAAGCAAGCATATTGTGCCTCTTTTTAGCTCATCAGGCCTGAAAGGCCCGATGGGCTTATGGCATGGGATGTCGTCCGTCCATCCGTCCGTCCGTCCGTAAACTTTTCACTTTTTCGACTTCTTCTCCAAAACCAATGACTCTAGAGAGCTGAAATTTTATGTACAGACTCCTTGGCCAATGGGGATTCTAAATTGTAGATTTGGTGACCCTGTGACCCCAAATAAGGGCCCCAGGGGTCATAAACTTAAAAGCTATTTTCATCTTCTTCTCCAGAACCAATGACTCCAGAGATCTGAAATTTTATGTACAGACTCCTTGGCCAATGGGGATTTTAAATTGTAGATCTTGGGACCCTGTGACCCCAAATAAGGGCCCCAGGGGTCATAACCTTAAAAGCTATTTTCATCTTCTTCTCCAGAACCAATGACTCAAGAGAGCTGAAATTTTGTGTACAGACTCCTTGACTGATGGGAATTCTAAATTGTAGATTTAGTAACCCTGTGACCCCAAATAAGGGCCACAGGGGTCACAACCTAAAAATCATTTTTCATCTTTTTCTAAAGTCCTAAAAGCTCTAGAAAGCTAAAATGTTATGTACAGACTCTTTGGCCAATGGGGATTCTAAATTGTAGATTTGGTGATCTTGTGACCCCAAATATGGATCACAGGGGTAATCACTTAAAACAGCCATTTTAATGAACTGTGAAGATAATGAGATTTTATGTGCACTTCATATGTCAGCTTAAGAGTAATACTACATTATGGACATGTTTGATGTAATCAATGTGAAATAAGAACTATTGAATAGCCTGTGAACTGAATATTGTGACAGGATGCATAGGCAATTTTTTAAAAAGGGTTAACAAATGTTTTATTTTACATTAGATATGTGAACTAAATATGACTGGTGATGAAGTAGGATAAGACTATTAAAACTAGCTACATGAGTTTGTGATACAACATCTTCTTTTCCAATAAAATAAATAAATAAAGATGGGGAAAACAAAATTTAAAATATATAATTTACTGGCTGTGAGTCCAGGGTCTGCATGTTGCATAATTGCAGGTGTTGACCTGGGGAGTGACCACTCCCTGGCAGAGATGCAAACAGCAGCTAGCTAATACACGGAGGTTTCAGGTTACTTCTCTGCTGTGTTACTGATTTAGTCTTACACTCAGATGCTCAATAGAATTTATTAATTACAATAATATTGAAAAGGATCCTATGAAACTATGAGCCTATGAGAAACAGGATTTTTAGAAACAAATAGGGGCTCTTTTTCATTATGTAATAAATGTTGATAATTCCAGGATAAAAATAGGAAGTAAAACAATAAACTGCAAAGGTTTTCATTATTTATAATGAATATGGATTAATGTGTAACCAATTTTGATAATAAGTTTGATGACTGAGCAATGACTTATTATGTGATATCTTAACCTTTTCCTTAGGAATAATTAATAACATGATTCCTGATGAGCTTCAGAGCCAGTGGCTCTATTTTTTAAACATCTTGTTCAATCAAGCTATTTGTATCTGTTAGATAACTTCAATCAACTGATTGTCTCCTCAGCATATGCCTTGTAATGTTACTGCCTGGTTGCTTATTGCTATTTATAACCCATATGGTTGAAAATAACCGAGTTAATATTATTGATATGAGCACATGTGCATATATCACATTTGCCTAGCAAAGATTGTTTTACCGTGGCTTCCCATATTTCGTTTTCTGTGACGTCATAAAACGAGTGTTTGTGACGTCACTGTAGCTTGCCATGTAGTGGGCCATTTCCTTGCTAATTTTACGCAAATCAAATGGAATAGAATGGGTAATAAAGAAATTGTTACACTCGAAAGAGTGCCATATGACTTTTACGAAAATCTTACAATTTTATGTATGACCCTCGCTCTCGGGCAATACAAAAATTCACACTCGTTTCGTAAAAATCATATGACACACTTCCTTCGGTAATAATCTCTATTTATAGCATTGTAAGCGAATATATAATCAATAATTTTAAATCTGATGGTCACTCAACTGTCTTCTCATCTGGGGCTGCCAATATTGCTCGGTTGTAAGTCATCTCATTGGCCGGGTTATTCTAAGCATGACATCAGGCAAAAAGCTGGGTAGACAATCTAAGGAATTAAATTAATCTTGCGGATACAATACCCTAATGGAGCAAGGATAAATAAGGATAAAATTTAAAAAGGAAGTTGAAATGAATATGATGTATTTACAGAATACAGAGAAAATTTCACTCGCCTGAAGAAGATGGTTCTTATTGGAGGACCTGATGACGGAGTTATCACCCCTTGGCAATCTGGGTGAGATGAAAGTTGCAATCTATTAATATTAAGCAATTGATATACTCCAATAATTTGTACTTAGTGTTTTGAATTGGCAAGACTTTTGTACCTCTGTTTTTCCCACTTAAATATACATCATTTCCATTTTCAAAATAAAACCTGTAAATTACAAACAAAAGGATAAGACTTCTTTATATCTACAAGGTAGAGCTAGTTGCCATTGAAAGAGCTGATGCGAGAACTAACTCCATAATAATATCTCAAGACAAGATGTAACACATAATTAAATCTTCTACTTTTGTTTCCTCTGCAGACATTTTGGGATGTACAACAGCAGTGACATTGTCCTACCCATGCAACAACAAAGGGTCAGTTTCTTTTATCTTTATTTTTTTTAAGGTTTTTAAAAAAAATTATATGATTGTTAACATGATCCATGGACATTGTAATACATTTACAGTCAAAGAAGTTTTCAGTTTGTTTGATTCTTGTCTTATTCATTTGTGTCTTCAGCTTCTAACAATTAAGTTTCCCATCTTTACATGGAGGTGACAATGTCACTTTGGTAATTTTATGTTTCTCAAATAGTGGTTTCCTGGTTCTGGAAATGTCGAAACCCAAATACTTGTACAACAATTTATCTCAATTTAAACCAAATGTGAAGTTACAAAGTTGCAGTCCCTTCGTTGTCTAGAGTACGGATCAGCAGGGGTCATTTCTGGTGACCTTGTTTGTGACCTTCCACCTTCAACCAATCACAGACCCTCTGGCTGGAGTAAAAGGTCACAAGATATGACCTCTGCTGAGTAACACTCAGATCAAGAAGCACAATGTTTGATCAGATTGTAACGGATGACAAAACCAAACTACATGATTCTTAATTTGTGCTTTTTAAGTGAGAAACCCCTTTTAATTAGCCCTCCTTTGAATATTTATCATAAATCTGTCTTTATCAGCTGAGCACCCAGGGTACTTGTTAGGTCAACTCTGGTACCTGTATTTCAATTCCGAGTTTTATCTCTCCTCAGTGGTATAGGGAGGACAGTTTTGGTATCTTTATTCAAATTCTGATTTTAATCTCCCAGTGGTACAAGGAGGACAGTTTTGGACTGCAGACCCTGGACAAGCGAGGCGCCATCTTGATGAACACGTACAAGGGGGTCCACCACATCCATTGGCACTCCAACATGCAGGTCTACAAAAAGAGCGTGCTGCCCTATCTCACCTGAATGGCGAAGATCGAGGTGCGCGAGGAAGAGTCTATCACATGCAAAATCTCTCTTTTTAAAAGAAAAGTATATGATAAAATAATTAATGTGAGCTAAAGTCTATGACACGTAACTAAAAATGTTTTAACTTTTTAAAGGAGACATCATGTGGGTTTTTGAGTCTCATATACCAAACCTTATCAATAATGTTATTTGATCGTAATGGTTGCTGCAAGTTATTGTTTTAATGCTAACCGGTTCAGTATATAGCGACACCATAAGTTGAAAAATCATGACTTTGATCTAAAAAAACGGACAATGTTCCACCAATAAGTCTTATTTTATTTTTGAAATTTATCTATTGCAGATAAAAAGACAGTGTTGATAGTGTTTAGTCAATCCTATAATACATGTAAGAGGGATATGTATATTCTTCACTTCTGTACTGCTGTTGCTCGATTTTCATTGATAATAAGTAATTGTCATATATTTGGCATTTGGGGTGGATATGTCGGATGATATGATTTGAACTTAAATCAAGGTATTACATGTGGTATTTTGGTATATAACAAAGCCAAATAACATTTTATTGAAAATGCCTACTGTCAACTTAATTGATAATTTGATAGACAGTGAACTGTCTTCCAATGTTATATATGCAATTATATAAAAAAAAACACATTAAAATTTAAAACTATTGACCTTTATTTTGTCTTTTAGAAAACTTTTCTTTAAGGATATATGAAGTTTTCAGCTCATAGCAGATGTGTTACATTTGATTATCAATTTCATATTTCATGTTTTCTCTTTTTTTACCATTTGATGATTAATGAATGTTACATGTTCCATTTCAAGGATTTTGTGGATGCAAATTAACTGGACGAACATTGTGAGACATTGGTCGCTAGTCATATTATTTGTTAAGTTTTTTCATACATGACATGTTTGATACATTTAAAAAAAGTTTTTGTCCAATCAATTGTTTGTTTATTATGTCAACAACCATTGTGTTCTTTTGTCATGCATGTTTTTTTAAAAAAGCATTTGGTCAAAAGTGTCCATGACGCGTGTGCCTATATTTGAATTTTCATGTGAGAATTGATTCTATAAATTCATAGCATTATTGTTTGCACTAGTCTGCTTAAATTTGAAAAATTATTTCTTCATATGAGGTTTGTTTTTAAGTTCTTTGTCACAAAGAATTACAAAATTTTAGGGTATTTGTGAAAATTTTAAGCATTTTGCAAAAAAGTAATGTTTTGATTGTTACTGAACTCATATTATTCGCATGTCGACAAAGGTTACAGGAGCCCCAAACCACTACCGGTATTTACATTTATTTGTGCTTGTTTGTTAGCTCAATGTCGTGTCTCAATTCTATACCAAATAATTTAATTTTAACACTATTTATGTGCTATATTCATTATGCATTATATTGAATATCATAACATATATTATAATGTATATAAGTTATCAACAGTTATGACTAATATATTGAGAAAAGTTTTACAGTTACCCACAATTTAACAGCATTTAAATGGGTTTCATATTTGTCATTTTACAATTTTGTGTCTTCAACCCTTTTTAGAGCTGTGTGAACTATAAACATCAGAGTTTAATTTCAACTTTGTTAACAAACACATTTATAGCTTTAATTATAGCTTTTGTGAATATTTTGTTTTATTTTTTTGTGAAATAACAATTTTCTATTGTTTAACTGATTTATGCAATATTCCACAAAAAACCCCCAGAAAATCAATGCAGTCATCTTGCCATTTATCATTATTAAAAAGTTTTATGAATGTAAATTCAGAAACCAAGAAGCATTTATTATTCGACGTATACAATGTCCATATCCGGTATGTCAGATAACTCTTTCATAAATTTTTGGACAAGAAGAAAACCAAAAGCATTGTGATTCCTTACCATGTATTGCTATAAAAATAAATGCTCATGAATATATTGGAATATAGTATGTGAAGTGTTCCATGTTCATGTCATAACCGATTTATATTAAAGATATATGACAAGGGGAAAACCAATGCACTTAACCATTTATTGCTGTAAAAAAGTGATTATAAGTGTAATGAAATACTGTGCACAGTTGTGTGTTCGATGTTCGGTGTTTTACATGACTATACCACTTCCAGACTTCCTTCAGTGCCTGTTATGCAAATGTTTATCAGTTAAATCTTGTTCAAATTAATCACATCAAATAAGCAAGGTCAACCTAACAGCATTCTGTAAAGATATGTCCAAACTATTATTAGATTCACTTTAGAGACAACTGGCAAGAGGTACAAGAAACCTCTGGGTTAGAATGTGGTATCAGCTCATTTACCCAAAACAAGTGAAAAATCAACCTTCCCTTGAAAGTCATAACTTGCACCAGTTTTGATCACTGTCTAATTTAAGCATTGCTGCATATACGTAACTTTTATTTGCTATTGTAGGAGAGCACACAATGAAGTTAAGGTGCAGTGCCCCACAGAAATACAGCACAGAAATATTAAGGAAACACAGCAAAGCTTGAATTAGCCAGTGATTGAAACTGGCACGAGTTATGACTTGACTTGTGACTTATGAGGCAAATGGGAAATGATGAAAAAGATACTGGGCTTAAACACAGTTAACCAAAATAAGTAGATACAATTTAAGAACGCTATGATTCTGAAGATATATTCAGCTTGATGGGAGGTACTTTCAGGAGTTATCTGCATTATAATTTGCTTGCTGAAGTCCAATCAAGACAAAATTTTGATAGGTTTGTTTGACTTAACACAAAAAACATATTCATTGTGTAACCATTGGATATGCCAAAAACAAATTTAAATCTTCTACATTATTGACTGATTTGTAAAAAGTATGTTTGCTTTTCCATTGGCTTAATTTTTCCATGGTTTTGTTAGAGGTTGATGAGACAGAGGTTCTTATAGAATGTTGGTACGTGGAATTTGAAAATATTTGAGGTGATTTGATTTCATTTGATTTAATTGTTATTAAATTGAAAATAGTTTAATCTTCCGGTGATCACTGTCTTTCATATGAGGAGCACCAACCCAAAGATTTGTCATATTTGTTGTGAAAATATGTCACTTTTTGTCAGCGTCTATGGTTGATGTATGTGATTTTTTTATCAATCAAAGTTCTGTATGTTAAATTTTCTTGTATTATGCTTCCAAATAATGTTCGTTCTGAAATTTATGTTTTCAACCATCTACTCTTAATGTGTGTCAAGTCTTAAGAAATACATACATCAAGAAATTATTTTATTCCAAGACCTCAACATACAAATTGTGAAGGGTTTTTTTTAAAGATAAATGTTTGTTTATTAAAAATAGCCAGTATCTTTAAAGGAAGATAATTAATGTATTTATTGTAAACACATTGCATTTAAAGAGTAATATATGTATTCCAAAATTTTATAATGGAATTGTTGTAGGTTCCTTGAGATTCTTATGATTGTTCAAGGACCCCAAGTTATAGGACAGGGTTGAGTGTAGCGGCTCACAAGGTTACAGAATGCTCAGCATGTGCCGAGGTGTTTCTAGTCCTAGTCCGTAATGAAAAATAACCGTTTTTCAGTATTCATCATGCACAGTTTGTACTTGATTGTGCAACAAACATTTGTATTGTTCATTTGTGTCTTATTGTGATACATTGTTCATGTTATTTATGCAATATTCAAAAGTAGATGTGTTAAGATTGTGTTTTATATGATATATTTCTTGGGTCTTACTGTGTTAGCACCATTACGCCTCTCATGTACTAGTGGATGTTACATATGGATAAGTGTCTTAAAGGGGCAAGCGTCGAGGATAAATATGAAATCAGATTTATCTACCTAAGCTGATTAACATGTCTGGTAAAGAGTCACAGACCCCAAATTTCAGACAATTTAAGTAAGTAACTCCTAAGCAGACACGTTAATCAGCATAGGTAGATAAAAGTAATCTCATTTTTATCCTCGACGCAGTGTCCATTTAAGTCTAGGACTACCATATTTCCTGGAATCAACCCAAACCTTGAATACAACCCAAGCCTTGAATACAACCCAAGCCTTGAATACAAGTTGAGGCTAAAGGGGTGCTGAAGAATGGTTAATACAAGACGCTTTACATCAAAGAATAGAACTCAGAATCGAATACAGGAGTAAGAGATTGTATTTCAGGAAGGTATAGTTGAAGGTTTATTTGGACATCCAATTTCTTTATCATACAACTGCAACCCAGTTGGTAAGGCAACTAAATTGCAAACCAATTGTAATTGATCAAGCCATGTTTTAAACAAATCTAACCTTTATATAACAGTTACCATGGCAACCTGTCTTATTCTGAATGTGTCACAAGTTACCCAGAAAACAACATTACCGTTCTTGAACAAAGGACATCAACAAGACTGTCAGGAAGTCATATTTAATGTGATTATGTCATTGTGTCCTTATTCTAAGAAACACAGGAATGGTTAATGTTTATATTCTAGTTAAATCTTGTCTTCAAAATCACAATACCAACAGCAATTGGGACCTGCAGTGTAAACGGGTTCGGGGTCGGGGTTGGGATAGCACTGTGGGGAACATGTTCCTCTTTGGATCAGGGGTTTGGGGTTCAAATACCGAGAGGGCTCATCAACTTTCTCTGTTGTAGGTTGGGGCACAGATTGAAATTCAGTACTTAACTGTCCATGGTTGGCTATTTTCATCCATTTTCAGCAGATGGATGCTTACAGGTTTCACAGCAGTACAATACCACCATGGTAGTTGGGGGGTTTCTCCTTCAGTAAAATCAGTGATATGCTCTCAAAAGCCTCATTAAATCCGAAAACACCTCGCTGTGCCTAAACCCATTGGGAACAAGTGGTACTGTAGATGTATTTTCAAAAACATTATGAAGAAGAGGTTAGTGTATACATTCCACTTGCATTTTGTCTAATTTTTTGTTTATATGATTTTCATGTACAAAAAAATAATTTGAATTTTATGTTTATGAATGAATTCATGTCACTTTGATATGAGTCAATGATTTTACATGTTTGCAATAAATACCATGATTTCACAATCACCAAGTCTTTTGTCATTATTATTCATTAAGTTTGTTTTCGAAGGTATTTCCAAAATATATTCTTGATATCGTAAATTAAATGAAAGTAAAACACAGCTAAAAAAAAAACCTACACCCTTTATACAAAATCACTATATGTTTTGTTTTACCCATGTTTTACCCAACAATTTACTTATTACATTAATATCGATATGTATGGAGTCTCTACCGAACCTAATTGAGCTCTATTGATTGTCAGTATTTCAGCTGACATAATAACTGATCGAGCTCTATCGGTTGTCAATATTTCAGCTGAAATAATAACTGACTGAGCTCTATCGATTGTCAATATTTCAGCTGAAATAATAACTGACTGAGCTCTATCGATTGTCAATATTTCAGCTGAAATAATAACTGATTGAGCTCTATCGATTGTCAATATTTCAGCTGAAATAATAACTGATCCAAAGTATCTCGTCCTACTTGAAGATGGACTTCAGTAGCCCAGTTAACTCCAGGGTAATCTCATTGGCACCAAGGTAAGCTGTGTTGATGCTGTAAATGTCCACTGCCGTTGTTGACCCCTGTGTTTTAATATAACATAGATCTTGACATGGCCCACGTTTCAACCAAACCTTCCAATGTATTACCTGTATACTAAAGTCTATCTTACAGGGTTTCTGAAATGTTCATTTCCCATTGCCCAACAGTTTATTGGAAACGATTTATTAGCAGCTCCGACTAAGTCGGAGCTGCTATCAGTTTTTGTGCAGTTTCCATCGCCGCCGCCGCCGCGTTTTGTATTCGCTATAACTTTTTTCCTATTAGGTTTTAAGAACTCGTATACATAACTTCTTACTTATACCCCTGGGGAATTTTTTTGGGATGTTCATATTCAAGGTCAAAGGTCAAGGTCACGAGTTCTGAAATCGCTAAAACAATCCTTGTAAACACGATAACTTGAAAAATATTTGTGCTATCAGGCTCTTCTTTGGTGTATATCAACTATGGAATAGGCCAAAATTTGAAAAGGTTTTCGCTAACATCCGTCAAAGGTCAAGGTCATAGTGAGGTCACAACTTAAGCATGCTTTTGCAAAAATGTCTTATTTCAACTATTAACACTTTGAATCATTACATGATTGTGATACACAATGAAAAGTGATCACTGATGGTGTGACCTTGAATTTTAAAGGTCAAGGTCACGAGATAGGGTCATGGTCACAAGTTCTGAAATCACTATGTAACTTTTTTTCATTAAGGTATCAAAACCTCATATATATAGCTTCTTTCTTGTACACTTGGGGAATTATTTTGACATGCTCACATTCAAGGTCAAAGGCCAAGGTCATGAGTTCTGAAATCACTACAAAAATCCTTGTAAACACGATAACTTCAACAACTTCTGTGCTATCAGGCCCTTACTTGGTATATATCAACTATGGAGAAAGACTGAGATTTGCAAACGTTTTCGCTAAAATCTGTCCAAGGTCAAGGTCACAACGAGGTCACAACTTAAGCATGCAGTTGCGAACATGCCTTATTTTAACTATTAACACTTTGAATCATTACATGATTGTTATACACAATTAAAAATTGATCATTGACTGTGTGACCTTGAAGATCAATGGTCAAGGTCATGAGATATGGTCATGGTGACCAGTTCTGAAATCTGTAAATAACTTTTTTCCAAGAAGGTATTAACATCTCATATACATAGCTTCTTTCTTATAAATCTGGTGAATGATTTTGACATGTTCACATTCAAGGTCAAAGGTCAAGGTCATGAGTTCTTAAATCACTACAATAATCCTTGAAGACATGATAATTTCAAAGTTTTTGTGCTGTCATGCTCTTATTTGGTATATATCAACTATGGAGAAAAACCAAGATCTGAAAATGTTTTTGCTAAAATCTGTCAACGGTCAAGGTCACAGCAAGGTCACAACTTAAGCATGCTATTGTGAATATGCCTTATGTTAACAATGAACACTTTGAGTCATTGCATGATTGTTATACACAATGAAAAGTAATCATCGATGGTGTGACCTTGAAGGTCAAAGGTCAATGTCATGAGATATTGGTTAAGGCCATGTTAATCCTTTGATCCAATTTTGAAATCAGAAATAGGTTTTAAGAACAAGTTTGTGAAAAGTGACCCCGGTGATGATTCAACTTCTTAGAATAATAAACAAATTTTTGTCAAAAAAAATTCCCATTTTATTTATGCTGAGGAGAAGGCGGAACAGGGAAAGGCGGACCCAAAGTTTCGGAGCTGCTCTGCTTTTGCGGTGTCCCGCAAACGCTCATCTAGTTATAAAAAGATTTCTTGGATGGTGTTGCCTCAACAATATTCTTTTTCACCAACGTTTTCGTAATTGTTTGGAATTGCAGCACAACTCACAATTTTGGAGACGTATTGCACTAGGCCACATTCAATCTCGCCTAATTAATTGTAGGGAGAGACACACGTTTGATGGTATTTTACTGGAATGCAATATATAAATCATCACGAACTGAGGAATTCTATATCGACTTCATCAGATATATTTAAGTGGTATGGAGACAGGACGCCAGGGACTGAGACAGAGACAACTAGGAGAACTACGGTAAGTGTTTGCTGTGAAGATTGACATATCATCAACTGTGATCCTTCCAAAACACATTCCCTACATTTGTTATATTTGTAGTGGCTCCCTCGCCACTGGGAAGCTGATTATAAACTGTTACGTTATTATAATGTACTTTGTGTATGTTCAACCATCGAATGGCATATCCATTTGACATTTTACTTGCATATCCGCGAGAAGAAGCTTCCCCTCGACCATCCACAATCATTTCTTGTTTGGCTCGTTTTAAAGGCGCTGTAGCACGCAGTCCTTACTGAAATAAAGTGATACCGCGAAAAGGTAAATACGTGTTACTATTGCCTAAATAATAAACTTCTGAATCAATAAAAAGAGTTCAAAAACGAATGTACATGATTCGGATAAGCGTGAGCCCATTCCCCTTCAAAATCTCATGAAAATGTACCTCTCAAGCTGAGAGTTAAACAACATAATATTGTCGCTTAAATACATCGCTCCATTTCCTTCGAATACGGATAACCATTTGTTATGGATACAGCTTATCTAGTCGTTAAATGAGATGTTTTACCCTCTAACATAACAAATGCATAAACTTTAATAATGAATGGCAAATTTTAGAATTTGAAAAATATGAAAACAAACGTGCTACAGCGCCTTTAAAGACATGACACGTTGGCATAGATAACGTTTAGTTGTGTTACATGTTATGGACATTTTGTTTTAGTATTCTAAATATGGTAAAATATTCTGTCTTCAGGACGTCGGGGAAGTGCTACCGGCAGAGCAGGACATGTTCTCTTAATAGCTCCTCGCACATCTCTAGTTCAAAGATTCATTTCTAAATTTCTAATGGCATATGTTTGTAGAAGATGTGCGATGTCAAAATCAAGTTATTAATTAATGATTAATGATTAATGCAAAGCTCTAGATACCATAATACACGTATCTATGCTCATGGATTGCCATCAACAACATAACGGGAAACATACTGTATGAACGTGAAACTAAAGTTGTCAGCATTAATATTTTACATGTAAGCACATATTCAAGTATACCGATATATCAAGCATCATGGACCACACCACCATCCATTATTCATTTTGTCCATACAAATATATGTAAAAGTACTTCTGTTTAAAAGTCATTCATAATTATATGTTTGTGTAAATCCGGAATACATCTTGGTGACATCTTTCAATCAGCAACAGGTATATAAAACTAATATTCATAACAAAAATACAGTTAATCACTCATCTGTTTATGTATTATTACAAGCGTTAAAAAATCACAAAACAACAGTAAAAGAGCAACACGTGTATTGGTTGATTATATATATATATATATATATATATATATATATATATATATATATATATATATATATATATATACTTCTACACCAGTTACAACAACCAAACATAACTATATGAACATAAAAATAAAGTTTCAAGATCAATTTAAAAGAGCGAAAAAAAGTTCGCATAATAAATGCCAACTCCTTTTTGATAATTCCACCAAAATATCTCACCAGGAAGTCTAATAAATTATTGAAAAATAAATTATCTCTCTAAAAATAAATACAATTCGTGTTTCACTAGAAAATCACTGTCCGTTTGAAAAGACAGGATCTGTATCACGAGATAGCGTCACACGACTTCTCCCGCAACGCTTAGGTGAGGTGAGGTGAGTTGGGGTTTAACGCCGCTTTCGAGAGTATTCCACTTATATCGCGGCTGCTAGTATTATGGCAGGGAGAAAGCCCGCAACGCCATGTGTCTATGCATTGCGGTGAAACCTGCGAGCATCGGCTGGAACTAGCGAACCATGGGTGGTACTACGCTGATATTCAGTGTAGCATTGCACCCAAACCTTACTGCGTGTAGAACAGTTCCCTATTGCCGTGCCCCTGGCGGGATTCGAACCCCGGACCTCTTGATCCGAAGCCGAATGCGCTAATATCTGATAGCTCGCGCCACAAGCTCCAGTTGTAGCACGCTGCTCCCCTAGCACGGAATAACTGACGAAATGCAGCAAGGTTTAAACTAGCAAGTGATAGAGACTGGCGTGAATTATGCTTTGCGGGGGAGCTGTTTAATAACAATGACTATTGGTTGATAATGTATTCAAGTATTTATAAAATATACCATCCACAACATAAACAATGGAAATAAACATCACCATTTGCTTTAACTGGCATACCATAGCCTTGGGCTCCTTTGCACTGCCGTACTCTTTACTCTGGCGTACTCTTTACACTGTCGTATTCTTTTACACTGACGTCATCATTACTCTGTCATATCCATAAACCCCTTAAAAATGATTTCACTCTGTCAAATATATCTACCGTCAGTCTAATGTCAATCCTTTGTAAACTGACTGAGGGAATCAGGTCTAAAAGTCAGCTTCTTTGTAAAACGAGTGATTAAACAGAATACACAATTTACACGCAAAGATCATACACCAAACATAAACTAGTAGGTGTTTTACTCGTAAAACATATCTCCCTTCTGAGGTCTGGGATAACTGTTCGGATGTTTTGTGTGACAAACTTGAAAAGGTCCAACTTGAAGCTGCAAGAATTGTAACTGGCTTACCAAAGTTTGCTTCAAGAGATAGCTTATACAAAGAAACTGTTTGGTTGCCTTTAAAAATTAGACGTGGAAATAAGAAACTTTGTACTTTTTACAAAATTATTAATATACAAGCTCCAGATTATCTGATTAATTTACTTCCACCAGCCACTGAAACTATTTCTCATTACAACTTGCGTAACAAATCAAATTTATCTATTCCAAAATTTCGAACTGCAGTCCTTCAAAAGTCTTTTATTTATGACTGTGCTTATCTGTGGAATAATCTTTCCTCAAAAATAAGATGTTCAAATTCATTATCGTCATTTAAAGCAAAATTATCTGAAAAAGAATGTTAAATCCCAAAATATTTTCTATTCGGTGATAGGAAGATGAACATTATACACAGTAAGTTAAGAAATTCTTGTAGTTCCCTAAACGGTGATCTGTATCGTGTCAATTTATCTGAAAGTAAATCTTGCATTTGTGGTGCTTTAGTTGAAGATGTTTATCATTTCTTCTTGAGATGTCCAAGACATGCTGATCTTCGTTTAGAATTAAAGCAAAGATTTTATAATTTAAAGGCAGAATTTGATATTAATACAATCCTGTAAGGAAAACCAAATCTTCCACAAACAGTCAATGAAAACATATTTCACCATGTTCATAAATTCATTGGAAAGAGTCAACGGTTCAAATAATACATTAATACTAATGTACGTATTTACCATATTCAAAGTGCATTTTGTCATTAGAATAACATTTCCAATTGTGTGTTGCCTTAATAATGTATATTACATGTTTACCCACTTCGTCACTTGTAGATTTCTTACTTTCTTGTTATGTATTCTAGCCTTGTAAAATAGTTGTTGATTACCTGGAGAGGGCTTCTATAAGTTTCACAACTTGTGCCCAATTCATTTCTTAAATGAATAAAATATGTTTTCAATCAATCCCTTCCCCAAATTAAATTCCAGTTATTACCATTTTAAAAAAGAAAGTCGAACTTGTTACTATGGAAAAATAAACTTTTGAAAAGTTAAAATCCCAAAAGGCACATCTGCATGATATGAGGAGGTCGTATAACAAATTTGGTAAGATACGTCAAGTAGTTTTAGAAATCTGCTCCGGGAAGAAACTATGTCCTTCAACTACGCAAAGTCGAAGGAGACATAACTAAGACAGCATATTTTAATTAAAATATATTCAAATCTCACAGATATTTCACAATTAAAATGTAATAACGCATGACAGGGATACAATAGAGTAGTTTGTGTCACACGTTGCAGTTTGATGTGTTATTGCAGGTCGGTGTATACGTGTATATTCATTGTCAACTTACCGATACAGACTATATATAAGATAATAATGCATGGCAGGAACATGTTCGAAATATATTGGGGTTTTTTTGTAGCACATTTTAACTGTTGCTATAATAGGCCGATATTTCAACGAGATTCAACAACGATACAACATAACCCTATCAAATGTTGGCGACATGAAATATTCATGGGACTGACTCTGTGGAAAGTCCTCGCTGTCTTAAGCCAGTTGAGTTGCTTCAAATTACGCACTGAGATTTACTAGATCGATACAAGAAAGAAAGACAATTTTAAAAGACGAGAATGGAAACGAGAATATTCTCAAAGCGGTCGATCGTCAATAGGATTAAAACATATTTTATAGGATTTTTTTAAATGTACAAAAAGGACATTTTGTTGGCTGATCGTATGTTATTTTCGTTCGCAGATCATTGCCTATAGTATAGTCTCGATAGAAATGTAAATGTGATTGGATTTTATTAACTTATATACAAATCTTATATTCTAAAATATATAAAGGCAATGTTCGTAAAATTTGAAATTATACTTGAGTATTTAATGGAATATATCCAAAAGATCGTCGTATTATAATAGATATAACAATATTGTTTTCTTTTCGTATATACCACGCAAATTATACTTCAGCGTTTATAACTTAATTTAATTGAAGCTATTGGTTATAAATCCATTTCGCAAATTCTCAAGGATACGTCAATGAACATAAAGAGAAGCAGAATGTTAGAAAATGATCGTGATTCAGTGGTTGATAACAATAGGAGTAAACGCACAGCGTTTTCTTGTATGTAATATGATTATCACATCTAAATAGATAAATTGTACAGGATTTATCAGTAAATGTTTATCATACCATCAAAAAGAGGAAAAACTTATATTTTATGATCGGATATAATATGATAAGAGTGATTGTCGATGTTTGTTGGTGTTCATGTGTTGTTGATGTAATGGCGCTGGTGTTGCTGATTGCATTCATGTTGATGACGACGGCGGTGCTGAAGAAACTCTTGGTGATGTTGATGACGATGAACTATGATGAACTATGATGAACTATGATGAACCATGATGAACTATGATGAACTATGATGAACCATGATGAACTATGATGAACTATGATGAACCATGATGAACTATGATGAACTATGATGCTTATCGTTGTATTGTGTATCACAGGCATATGACATGTCTACAGAAGTGTTTCAACATACCACTTTGCTGACACAAACAGAACAGGTAATTCAAAATAGTTTATTCCAAGTTTTGTGTTGTTTCTCCCGCGTTTAGTATATACACTTTCAGTGTAAGACGAAGTTTTCTTAGTCAAGGATGAAATATATAATCCAAAACTACACAAGACAAAGTTTTTCATTGAAGAATGAATTATTATAATTCACAAAAATGTTGAGAAACTAGAAAATTGAGTTGGGGACATTTGAACGATGCATTTAACAATAACGGCGTTGGTGTGGTGACTGAAACATGCCTTAGATCTACACCCACCCTGGCATTTTCCATAGACTTATATGTAAATTAACCGTTGCAAGAATAATTTCCATAATTAAAAAGTATGTAAAATGGTTACAAAATATATATCAAAAGATTGGAAATCACTTCAGCTACATACACATAATGTCCATGTTAGTTTCCGTTGAGTGTTAAGAAAATTGTCTCCATGTAAGCAAAGCATATACGTCATACGTCAATACTTTAACATGGCGGCCAATGGGACATTGGTACATGAACTTGTATATACGTTCTTCAGTCGGATGTCATTTGATGAGTGATCAACATAAAGATGAACGAAATTACAGATGCACAGCTAACATATTTTCAAAGACGTTTGTTAAATTTTACAACACTTTGACTTAAACTTAAATTATTCTTCTTATTATTATGAAAAATATTCTTGCAAAGGTTAATTAACATGTAAGTCTATGGGGAAAGCTAGGGTGGGGAAGAACTTTTGATCCCAGACAGTATGTCTGTATCCTAAGTCCAAAGTCGCGTCCCTTTTACTAACTGCTTCTAATCCCTGAGCTGTACTCGGTTGGCCAACTTAAACTTCATCGTCCAACAATCACAGATTCCCGCTTGATGCTATACATGTTATATCCAGACTGAGGTACAGTCCATATATACAGGTTTGACATGGATACTAAAAATAAAACATTATTTAGCGTCTCTTACATAATAAAAACAACCACAGTTTCCCACCGAAATCTTGTGTCTCTAACGCGCATCACATGTCACATCAGTTCCCTTCTTATACCCAAACTTGTATTTACTTATGTCAAGTTCTTCAAGCGCATGCATTAGTCACAGGCAAGTGAATTGCAAAGCATGTGTATATATGCTTTTATAACAAGTAAACACGCAAAGGCTCAACGTCAGTGAGGTTGCAACATGTGAATAGATGAAAATATTGAAAGACTGATCGTGCAACAGACCATGGTCCGTACGTTCAAAGCACTCTTTGAGTTAAGCCCAAGTGCTGTATCACTGACGTACGACCCCCCTATACCCGACAAGGTAACGCTAGGGTTCCTCCAGCCATTCCACATCCAGAAACTTCTTCTTGATGACGATATTTGCAGCTCCAAAATTTGCCCGGCCAGGAGCTGTGAAGTCGATAGTCTTACATTCCTCAGCTTCATTCAAGGTAGGGTCGAAAAACACGGTGTCTCTGAGAATTATCTCCCCTGACTCGCCGCCAATTATAACTATACCACCCTTACACCGCAGCGCGCCGAACCGCCGGCGGTTGAAGTTCGGAATTTTTGACACAATTCGGCACCGGAAGTCTTCATCATAGGCCATTACAGTGCCGTCAGTACAGAAGATGTAGATATGTCGGTCGTAGAAGACGCTCCGAGTGAGTTTGCAAGCGATACATAGGTTGCCGATGAAGTAGGAGTTCTGGAATCGTGTATCATAACACAGGATGGCAGAGGTTTCCGTCTCGTCACTCTGCAGTCCACCAAAGAGAAATATCTTCTCCTTGGACACCGATGATGACATGGACCGTATCGCCTGGACCAGAGCTCCGGCCTTCCGCCATGTTCCTGTGTTGATCTGGTACTCCTCTACATCACTCAGCGTACGCTTCGACTCCTCGTTGGCCTTGTCATCGTAGCCACCAAGGACGTAGATGGAGTCCCCGACGGCGACCATGGCATGTCTGCGTCTGCCCGTCATCATCTGCGAACACTTCTGCCATTCGTTATGATCAGCGTTGAAGCGGACCAAACTCTGCGGCTTCTGAGACCCCCCAGACACAAATATATCGTTATCATACACACAACAGCAGTACTCTCTGCCCAGCTTGAAGAGCAGTGGACAGAGGATGAACCATCTCTTCTTCCTGTAGCTGTAGCAGAGGACGTCGGTCACCTTGTCGCCGCTGTTGGAGTAGCCGCCCAGAAGCACCAGCACCTCCTCGCTGTGGGAGTGCGTCCTGTGGATGGTCCTGGGCGAGGTGAACTCGTGTTTGCGGGCTGGCAGCATGTGGTAGCTCACCGCCTCCCTGATGATCCGCTGACAGGTGCGACTCTCCTTCACCATTGGCTGACACTCCACCTGGTGGCGAGAAACAGTCATTTGTTTTAGATCTTATAGGTGGTATTGTAAACGATAAAGACATCGTTTAAAACATCTAATATATCTATATACTTACTATCAATGACAGCATTTGAATTGCTACTGTTCATTCAACCTTGCACAACTGACAATGGAATTCTTGGTGTTTATGAGTACAGAATAGTCAAGAAGCAAATGTCAGATAATTTCAGCAACTGCAGTAGGTGAACAGATGTTGTTAGATCTTTAACATCTGAGATGATTAAATCCTATCATTCCAATTTAACTCAGTCAGTTTTTGGATATTTCAAGAACCACGTGCATATAAAGAAAAAGTTGAACTTTTACGATAGAAAGACGTATTTGAGAAACAGGGTCGTCTTCATTGAAGACACAAGCAGCCTTATGCATACAAATATCCCTGATGGAGCATGATGAGGGGTGACTGATACAACAGACTAGACACAGTTGTCATTAGGCTACAGTATTGAACGTTGCTGCTCACCTCGTTGATGAGATACTCCGGGGAGACGAGGGGGAGTCGGAGGTACTGGAAGAGCTCCTCGAGCTGCGCGGATCTGAGGTGTGAGTCCGCCCGGCACCAGGAGAAGACGGCGTCACAGACCATCTCCTCCTGCACCACGTTGATGTCGTCGTCTGCCACTATCAGCTGCAGCTCGTCCTTGTCCAGGCAGTAGAAGTCGTCGGAGCGGCTGATCTCGTGGAAGTTGGCCAGGATACACAGATACGCCTTCTGTCCTAGAAGTTTACAGGCATGTGCTCGGGCAATTTTCCATAACGCGATGCAGTTGTCTGCCGCGACATGTCCAATCAAAAAGTTTTCGCACTTGCCCGTGAGAAGCGTGATTTGGAACATGGCGGACGCTTTTAAGATTTCTTCGGCGTTGTCAACGTTAACCTCGCACCTGCCCGAGTAGAGAAAGTTGAGGATGTTCTCAAAAGCGTGAGCAGAGAGTCCCTGCAGTCTGACGGAGTTGTCCACGCTTTCTCTCATGCCGCTAGAAAACATGGCGTCGAAGTACGGCGAGGTGGCAGCTAGAACGGCCTTGTGACACTGGAACACTGTCTCCTTGATGAACACTGTGATGTCGGTGTGGCGCTGTTCGGAGTACAGACGGTACAGGTTGTTCTGAAGGTGCAGCGCCGTCTCTACATCCACTTCGGGCAGTGGCTTGGCCGTCGCCATGACGTCGTTGGGATTCTGGGGGGAAAAGGCTAGATTTTAGTAACATCAACACCGTTGCATTAAACTTCTTTAAGTATCTTTAACGTTACATGACAAAATGGTTACCGAAATCTACGGTTGAGGTTCCGCCTCTGCCATCACCTTGCGGGTATTATATGTAAAAGGGATTTGATAGACAATTCGAATACCCGACAAGATGCCTGTAGTTGAAGAATTGAGAAACTTCAGTGTCTTATAATAACTTTGGGACTCGTCACTTGAATTTATAGCGCTATAACATTAAGCTAAATATCGGTAACGAAGATTTTAGATTAGAATTACCGCCAAAATAACGTCATTTAAATCTGACATATCACGCCAAGTCAACGGGTGTCAAACCTGAAAGACAAATGCTACTTACAGACATAAACACTTAAGAATAACGCAGCCAACCGTAATAATTCACATTCGTGCAAAAACCTATAGCAATACAGCTGGATTAATTCATCTTTGCACTGTCAGCACTACCCTTATCAGTCATTAGGGTAGCTATAGTAACACGTATGTGTTGAAATAGAGCTACCATATTTGGTTAACATCAATCACATGATCACCTTAGACTTGTATGCAGCGGGGTCAACGTGATCAACTTGCTGAACGGGTTCAACGTGATCAACTTGGTGAACGGGTTCAAAGCGATCAACTTGGTGAACAGGTTCAACGTGATCAACTTGGTGAACGGGTTCAACGTGATCAACTTGGTGAAGGGGTTCAACGTGATCAACATGGTGAACGGGTTCAACGTGATCAACATGGTGAACGGGTTCAACGTGATCAACCTGTTGAACGGGTTCAACGTGATTAACTTGGTGAACGGGTTCAACGTGATCAACTTGTTGAACGGGTTCAACGTGATCAACTTGGTGAAGGGGTTCAACGTGATCAACTTGGTGAACGGGTTCAACGTGATCAACATGGTGAACGGGTTCAACGTGATGAACTTGGTGAATGGGTTCAACGTGATCAACTTGTTGAACGGGTTCAACGTGATCAATTTGGTGAACGGGTTCAACGTGATCAACATGGTGAACGGGTTCAACGTGATTAACTTGGTGAACGGGTTCAACGTGATTAACTTGGTGAACGGGTTCAACGTGATCAACCTGTTGAACGGGTTCAACGTGATCAACTTGGTGAACGGGTTCAACGTGATCAACATGTTGAACGGGTTCAACGTGATCAACTTGGTGAAGGGGTTCAACGTGATCAACATGGTGAACGGGTTCAACGTGATCAACTTGGTGAAGGGGTTCAACGTGATCAACATGGTGAACGGGTTCAAAGCGATCAACTTGGTGAACAGGTTCAACGTGATCAACTTGGTGAACAGGTTCAACGTGATCAACTTGGTGAAGGGGTTCAACGTGATCAACATGGTGAACGGGTTCAACGTGATCAACTTGGTGAAGGGGTTCAACGTGATCAACTTGGTGAACGGGTTCAACGTGATCAACATGGTGAACGGGTTCAACGTGATTAACTTGGTGAACGGGTTCAACGTGATCAACTTGGTGAAGGGGTTCAACGTGATCAACTTGGTGAACGGGTTCAACGTGATCAACATGGTGAACGGGTTCAACGTGATGAACTTGGTGAATGGGTTCAACGTGATCAACTTGTTGAACGGGTTCAACGTGATCAATTTGGTGAACGGGTTCAACGTGATCAACATGGTGAACGGGTTCAACGTGATTAACTTGGTGAACGGGTTCAACGTGATTAACTTGGTGAACGGGTTCAACGTGATCAACCTGTTGAACGGGTTCAACGTGATCAACTTGGTGAACGGGTTCAACGTGATCAACATGTTGAACGGGTTCAACGTGATCAACTTGGTGAAGGGGTTCAACGTGATCAACATGGTGAACGGGTTCAACGTGATCAACTTGGTGAAGGGGTTCAACGTGATCAACATGGTGAACGGGTTCAAAGCGATCAACTTGGTGAACAGGTTCAACGTGATCAACTTGGTGAACGGGTTCAACGTGATCAACTTGGTGAAGGGGTTCAACGTGATCAACATGGTGAACGGGTTCAACGTGATCAACTTGGTGAAGGGGTTCAACGTGATTAACTTGGTGAACGGGTTCAACGTGATCAACTTGTTGAACGGGTTCAACGTGATCAATTTGGTGAACGGGTTCAACGTGATCAACATGGTGAACGGGTTCAACGTGATTAACTTGGTGAACGGGTTCAACGTGATTAACTTGGTGAACGGGTTCAATGTGATCAACCTGTTGAACGGGTTCAACGTGATCAACTTGGTGAAGGGGTTCAACGTGATCAACTTGGTGAACGGGTTCAACGTGATCAACCTGGTGAACGGGGTTCAACGGGATCAACCTGGTGAACGGGGTCAACGTGATCAACTTCGCTTCTCACAGAGGATTGCTCATAAAGACGTGAGGAAATGTGAGTGTGTCACTTTGCAGACAATCCTCAAGAAGAATGACACGTACACCACATTCACAGCTTTGTCTCAGACTGCATGTACTGACACGTCTATATAGATGTCGAGGCGAAATGGTCGTGTGGTAATCTGTTGATACAGTCATTGCTGGCGATAGTTGCCTTACTCTGAGGGTGTTGGTCCGAAAAGTACAACAATTTGTATTATTGAAGGTAGTGTTATCCCAAATATAACCATATATATATATATATATATATATATATATATATATATATATATATATATGTTCTCAAATGTGTGTATATATATATATTTACGTCAATGCTAATTCTTTTTTAACTTTTAAATTTTTTGTCAAGGGCTAGGTTGCCGGTCAAATTGTTAACGTTGACAATATGAGAAGTATATTTGTGAAAAACAAAAGTCAATTTCCAAAAGGAAAGACGTTTAGTCGTCATTCACGCTTCGAATGTGTGCTAAACTGAAATAAATACGCAAAGACTTTACACCTGAAATATTTGAATATCACTGATGGAATGTGTTATCAAAAAGGATGTAAAATATGGACTGTGCAAATTATTGCATCGTTGTTAACTATTCTAACAAGTAGCGTGAAAACGGAAGACCAAGTGTAAATCACTTTACGAATAGAACATTGCAACAATTTGAATTTCTTCTTCTCGAGATGACACTGTCGTAGTATTTGATAAGAAACATAACACACATCTGTTACATTTCCAGATCAAAATATGAAAATAGCACCTTTAGCAATTAAAAATGTCGAATAGCTTTAAACGTCATTCATCATTTCAAAGAAGTAATCCATAGCAGGCCTATGACAACATAACATGCATAACGACAAATGCATCTCACAGCATTACCTATATTGTGACTTGCAGGTCAATCAATGTAGCATACATATTCCTTGATTTAGAAACCTTCTAAAGTCACACACTCTCAAAATCAACACACCATATGCAATAAAGTAAAGACAGTCTACAGTCAAGAAACCATGTGTTTTCCGGCACCAATCAGACAAACTGCAAGACTGTGACCAATCCTCTGTTCACCACACTCAACGGCAGGTGCGGGACCCAAGACAGACACAGTGCTACATCCTATATCGCAGATTCACCTGAAAAGGCGCATCCAACATGTCCAATTATTTTACGGGAATGGGGTTATACGAAAAGTTTTAAAAGAATGTATAAACCATTTGAAACTTCGAACGTCTCTGAAAGTGGCGATCCATTGAACACTTCCATCACATATCTTGTCATTTAACTTCAGCTATAATCTGCTCTTCTTTAACCTTGAATGTATGTATGACGTCAGGTTTCTTAACATATATGATGTCCTGCAGGAAGGACACTGTAGGGTGTTCACTTCTTCCTTGCCATACATTGTTGAATGTACGTCACAGTGGGTTAAATCACCAACTCAGACTTAAGTTTGTGTCGAGAAGTCGGGGCCAGGTTATACTGGTAAGTGAATAAACTTTAAGTTTCTCTCGAAGGCACTTTTAGAGAATGTGTGTTTATCATAATTCATAATATCATATTCGTGCTCCGGGTACCGTTCTACCAACCGATATTAGCCTAATCAGTTTTAGCCAACGATAGAAGATGGGCTTACGATTGATCTTAGGGCTAAGATCGGTTTGACGAGACAGCACGACGGGGTAGTTTGTTTGGAAAGGAAACGCTGTAAGTCCGATGAAATTAATCGGATCGGATACAATTACAGTTAAGATGTCAAAGCAGAAATAACATTATATTTTAGCGTAAATAGTATGTAGATATTATACAATTATAGACTGGTGATGAGGTCAATACCTGTTTTTATGGACCCGAGAAAACAATATTGACCAAGGACGAAGTCCGCGGTCAATATTGTTTTCTCGGGTCCATAAAAACAGGTATTGACCTCATCACCAGTCCATAATTGTTTTATTATGTATTTGACACAGGAACGAAAAGAAGACAATGAAATACAGTCCAAAATGTAATTTGGTTTGAAGAGCTGGAACTATGGTCAGATGACGTCATGGTTACAATAGCATGACGTCATGCAACAATCGTTTGACGTCATGCAACAATCGTTTGACGTCACTCAAGTCAATATTGCTTTTGGTCGGACTCGGGCTGGAGTCAATATGCTTTTCTGTCGACGGTCACGTGATGGCCTCTCGACCAATAAGATCGCTGGAAAAACACGCTCACATAATAATATACAATTATAGACTGGTGATGAGGTCAATACCTGTTTTTATGGACCCGAGAAAACAATATTGACCAAGGACGAAGTCCGCGGTCAATATTGTTTTCTCGGGTCCATAAAAACAGGTATTGACCGAATTCATCAGTCCATAATTGTTTTATTATGTATTCAATACAGAAACGAAAGAAAAAAACAATGAAATACAGTCAAAATGCAATTTGGTTTGTACAGCTTGGGCTACGGTCACATGACGTCATGATTACAATAGTATGACGTCATGCAACAATCGTTTGACGTCATGCAACAATCTTTTGACGTCACTCAAGTCAATACGGCTTTTGGTCGGACTCGGGTTGGAGTCAATATGCTTTTCTGTCGACGGTCACGTGATCACCTTTCGACCAATCCGATCGCTCGAAAAACCAGCTCACATAATAAAAAATGTTATCGCGGGACCTCTGTAATGATATTTAGTTAAACGTATTTGTTATATTCCAAACACATTTAAATGTTGTTATCACAAACTGATTAAATTTAGGTATATATCGAATTTCAAGTTTAATTTAATCTACATTTGCATCTTTATTTGAATTGTATGTTGTGGAATGTCTACGTTTCAAACGTTAATGAATTAACTACACATTAACCACGTTCCTAAAGCACGACCGTTAAAGACATCCACAACAAATCAAATGTACCTTAACCGCCGATAACTTGAACAAAATAAGGTAATTGAATTGAAAATTGATTGAATTCGGATACTTACTTCATTCTTTGAAGAATGGGATTTGGAACAAGTTATCTAATTCAGATAACATTTGCTACTTATAAAGCCTTCAAACTATTTTTTTTAAACTTATAAAATTCTTTATCATCATTGTATCGCTTAAAATTCTATTCTTTAAGGCAATTTTATTTACCTACGCTGGCTAAAGTATCAGGGTTCATATTTTCCATACGATGCCCTCGGACAAAATTGCAGTTTGTCAAGGTGCCGTGACGCCATCAGCGACGCTATGTCTTTCTTCTATGACATTGCGGAGACATTGCAAGAAGATTTTGGCGAATTGAGCCCTAGGTTAGGTGAGTAGGGGTTTAACGCCGCTTTCGAGAGTATTTCACTTATATCGCGGCTGCTAGTGGCAGGGATAAAGCCCGCAACGCCATGTGGCTATGCACTGCGGTGAAACCTGCGAGCAACAGCTGGAACTAGCGAACCATTGTTCCGTTCCATAACAGCGATCGCTTATACTCGCTCATTGATTGCTCAATGTAGCGCTTAAGTAGCGCTCAAGTAGCGCTCAAGTAGCGCTCATTCTCTCTTGAACGACATGGTGCCAATCCTCGAAGTTTGCTCGCCTTGCTACGTAGCGCTACATTGAGCAATCGCGTTCAAGAGAGGTTTAAAAGTAATCACTAATAGAGTGATTACTTTGAAACCTCTCTTGAACATGGCTCAAGTGTGATACTGCGCTGAAATTCAGTGTAGCATTGCACCCAAACCTTACTTCATGTAGAACAGTTCTCTACTGCAAATTGAGCCCTAAGTTCACAAGTTCGGTAATAAACAGAACATTATGTGCGTGTCAATGTCATGGCATACTTTGTTATCGAGACAAATACAAAAGTTTGTTATTTCCTGCGTTAGAACGATTTGGGACTTACACTGCACCCTGGATATATTGCCCCTGGTTATAATGCCAACCGGGATATAATGCCATGTTTTCTCCTGGACAAAGGGTGGCATTATAACCAGGATGTGCTGTATTTTCAAAATTCACAAGCATGAAGATAATCTTAAGCAAATGTAGTGTATGGTACTTACGACTATCATAGCACTAAGAGAGCTTCGAAAATATGGTCCCAGATCCAGTTGTAGGTCCAGCTAGGTGGCGCCACGTGTGACACTGGCATGACATAAGTTGGTGTAAGAGGGTTTGACATGCTGTGTATCGTTGCACAAGGTACCCTAATGTAGTCTAAAGTACTAAACTTACCTTAGTGGGGTGTAAACTAAGTCCCACTCATTGCTCTACCTGTATCATTCATACTTCTATGACGTTACAACATCACCAGACTGTTTTTTTATATAAAGAATAGCACATCACGCTAACGCCGGTATCGCGATATAGATCTCTACAAAGGTAAAGTTACAGCTCACGACGCACGGCCTTGTAATCAGCGCGTTACACGATAAATAATTGAAAGTAAATGATTCTTGATGAACACGGCACGGACTCGGGCTGTCGTGTCGGGCAGGACATGAGAGTCTTGGGCTGAACTATCTGGTCTGATCGATACCATTAGTGGGGCGTGTCTTGTTGTGTGGATACAGGGATATATACATTGTATCTGTGCATCAAGACAGTTAAACATGGTGGCTGTTCTCTGCCATTCCCTTCTTCATTCGAGAAATAGGTTTCATATGGTGTTTGTTCACTCTTTTATAAACGTTTTGAGAAGTGCATGTTGAACTTGACATGTATAAATGCCGAGGCTTGTAGACATCAACTTGCATTACTTTATTATAATATCCGTTATGTATGACATGAAGAGGCTGTGTAGCTGAAAGCTGTCGTCATTTAAATGGATGTTTTCTACTTTTAAATACATTATTTTGTCCATATTAACTACCTAAGAGTTAGACAATCTTCCGATTAAGGGTAGCAAGATACAATCAATTCAGCACCGAACTACATTACGCAGGTGGCTATGTTCCCCGACAAAGACTTATAACATTGCAGCATACGTAAGAAAGAACAGTGCAATCTGAACAGTACAGAATCATAACAGTCCTTAAAGGTACATCCATTGTGTTGTTGGGGGTCAAATATGCCAAACGTTATAAATGGTCTTACTTTATCGAGAAGTACCAACTGTTACCGAAAACTACCATTTTGATGATACTCGACTTAGTATATTGACGATATGAAGGTAAAAGTGTCGATTTCTGATCGAAAACCGGACAATACACCGCGTGTGGCGCGCGCCAATGAGTCAAACGTAAGTTTGGAATCTTATTTAAACCAGATAAAATAATCCATTTAGATTGATAATGTTTAATAGGTCATAAAACTACTGTGTGTGTAAATAGGACATGCACTTTCGGTTTCTGCACATGCATAATGATGTTACTCGGTTTTAATTGGAAACTAGTAATTATGATATATTTGGCGATTGAGGATGAATATGCAAGCATAGTGAATTTGTTTGTATTGTAAACAGCACATATGGTGTGTTCGAACGTATTAAAGCCAAATCAAATTTTATGAACCACAAAGGATGCACCTTTAATATATACACAGTGCATTTACCTGTGAAATCGATTTGTCGTTAAGTTACTACATCAAAATGCTTTTCGAAGGTAAATAAACTCTCTTTCCCGATACAAATACAGCCTAATGTATTAATGTATAATTATCGACCTGTCTTATGTGCATTGAAGGCAAAGGGATTTAGTCTTTGAGACCAGAATCTACACGAGCCTGTGTAATTAATGACCAAAGTTGATACAACTCTATTACCACATACTTTTTGAATGGACTTCTATGTAACCTTGTCAATTTGAACGCGTTTGTGATCCTATCACAGACAAGGTTTAGAGCAAATAGGGTGCGCAAACAGAGACCAGTTTTTCAAGCATAAGGTAAATTGAGCATTTCATCTCTGTTACGCAACCTATTTTCAGTTAATCATTTGATTTAATTAAGTGATAAAATAACTCGTTATTCCCTGGTTAAATACACCACATTGTCATAATGGAAATATAATAATAATGTATTGTAGACAGCACATGTATTAAACGTATAGAACGTATTAAAGCCAAATAAAATTTTATGAAACACAATGGATGCACCTTTAAGTAGCATTGGCAATAAAAACAATTGGTACTTTTTGAAAAATGTTTGCTCAAATTTAAAACACCGTATTTTACAAATGAAAACAGCTTCCAGGATTTGACCACACCCTCAGAGTCAGACACCAATCGCTAGCACGGACTGCCTTAACAGCTTCAGTACCCGCACAGTACCGTTACCTCGACACAATCGAGGTCCACCAACTGTAGTTAAGCTATTTTTACATTCAGCACCCCCCTGATGGAGGTAAAGCGGTACAGCTCAACAGGCTGAATGCATCAGAAATACACACCAATATCACTAGTATGCACAACAACTGCAATCGATGAGGCTTTGTCATGCAATATGGTGACTCCAAGATTTTTTGTAATGAATTAATTATGAAAAACAATCTATCAATACAGCAAAAAAAAAGGTCAGTCATCATAACAAAGCCTGTCTTATTTAGTTAACCATATTCTGCTTACGTGAATAAGTAAATTCAATATGGCTGTATTTAATTGTTTGGGTTAAAATACGGAATGAGGAAACCGTCAATAATTTTAATCAAGAATTTCGTTTACATGTAAATCAGTTATTTCTTTGGGAAATTGGGACATTGGGACATTGGGACAACGTTAAACAAAGCTGACAGGACGGTATATATCCTATGCATTAAACACATTGAATCATCGAAACATAATAGAATGAATAACAATGGGGATCGAAGAATTTCTAGTAGGTAACAAAGCCAAATCAATTGTCATTTTTTTTGCAAGTAGAGGAATAGCAATTCGCCGGGGAAGAGATAAAGGAATTGTTCTACTGACAATAGCAAACTGTACCTATCAAATCACCCAATATAGCAAACTGATAAGAGACAACACTTAGCTCGTCAATACACACATTGAATATGTGTCACACGACATCATTGTTAATGGCAACACTAAAATCAATAGAACACACGACTTGCGATAACTGATTTTAATAATATCAAATACTGTTACCTATGCTATTATTGATTTACGTAACGCTGTGGTTGTACATGACGTCTTTTGCATGTAATTCATACATGATTATAAGCTCTTGCCATTTGTCCGTTTGATTTGGTGCTTTGTAATTTGCAATCCTTTTGAGTTTGTCTTGGTACTTTGTCATCCCTGTGTTTCAAGCATGTCATCAAAACTGCCCTGACACACTGAACCGTCCCAATGCCACTGTATAAATCAATAACCCTTATCTTTAATAGGCTTTATACAGAGGAACTGTGCAACCAGAAACTGACCCGGTTATATAAGATAAAGTTTAATGCCCCTATTTCACTACGAGCCGAATTGTCATGAATCATCACGAAAGAGAAAATGTTCATATAATTACATAAGTCGTGAACAATTCGTAAATAAGTTGTATCTGTTTCGTAGGGTTTCAGCATGAAAATCTATACGAATGTTCGTACAAGTGAAATTGCTTTTCACGAATTTTGCCGAATGTTTACGAATTTATACAATCATCTATTCGTGGCTATTCGTAATAATTCGGCTTGTAGTGAAATAGGGGCATTACCATTTATTCCACCAAGAAAGGATCTCATTTTACTTTCAACATACAGACACACTTTGTTTATCTAGAGAACGGTTTTGTGAGAAAGGATTGAGCCCATTCTATTAAACTTAGTTCGACCTCTTAATACATAAACACATTTACATTGTTTAGCACACGATGGACCAAGAACAGATCAACTTCCCAATGTAAGGCATAACTCTTGCCAGTCTCCGTTACTGGCTCATTTAGGCCTTGCAGTATTTCCCTTAAGAAATCTGTGCTTAGAAATCCAGGCCCATTGGCATTTCGGTTGCAGCGGTTCACTATCTAGGTACAACAAAGCGAGGGAAATACTGCAAGGCTTAAATCAGCCAGTAATGCAGACTGACAAGAGTTGTGCCTTGCGTTTGGAAGTTGAGAACATATATGATTGGAACAGTTAAACAATATTGCAATAATTAAAACGTTTCCTTGGATTGACTATCAACAGTAATATGTATACGTATATGCAGTCCACTGCGCATATAGCTCAAGTAAACGCTAACAAAAGTTGGTATTATTTCATAACATAAGGATTATCGCAAAACAACCAATATAAGCGAACTTAGCTTCTAATTCTGCCTTTACATTTTAAAAGAGAAAGAAGGCCGGTGAAAAACATATATTTCATAAGAAATCGCGCAGTACAAGGATAATCGCACAGTAAACAATCTAAGCGCACGTTATCGTCTCATTCTGCCTACAGTCTGTAAGAGCGCCGACGTGTCCTGTCCACGAGCCCAGACACGATGTCAAACCGTTTCTTGTGTCAAGAAGCTCTTCTTCGTCAATTACCGGCATAAATTACCCCTTCATTTAGCCTAGTATAAGTGGTGTAAACTGTAGCTTCCCATTCTGCATTAGATATTTTGTTTTAATATATCTTTAGTGTCTCGTAGATCTTTAGGCCGGATGTTACTTTTAACAATGTCTTATGTCAATGTCTTTCGAATTATAACATGTGTCACTAAAATAATATAATTTTGATCTTCATAAGACATCGTTGGCTACAACTTATTATCCCTTCATTTAGTGTAGCATGAGCGAACCGTAACGTCCAATTCTTCATACCCTCCCGTTCCCGAGCCAATACTTGGATACTCAACCCGCCCGTCCAGACGGACACGCGGGTCGGGTTTTTCATGTCACAATTTAAAGCTGTTCTCAGTAACATCCTGCCATTAGTTACAATGTTCTCTAGCACCGATTAAAGTTTTGCGGTCTTCGTTAGTAGGATGTTGTTAGGACAAGCATATCCCGTTAAACCAACATCAGCGGATCTGATGTAAGTGTTGGACGAAGACGAAAATAACCTAAACAAATGAATGGACTTTTAACATATTTCTTTTATAAAGGAATAAAATTTTCCATACAATATCATATATATGGCTGATTATAATGGCAAAGGGAGGCCTGACTTTAGAATCGCTCACCAAATAAGGGCGTAAAGCATGGTTTAAGTATATAACATTTACCATAACATTCCAGAAATCTTGCTGATCTTCTGCATTCCACTTCTTAAAGAGTTGTTCTTTCCGTGTAATACTGAGCGCCAAATAAGGAAGCATCAACTCCCATTTTTATGGTCCGTTGGTATTATGCGATTCGGAATCGATCCTCGGACTTCCGGGTGATGAGCAGGCGCTGCACTAACTGGGCTACATCCCCGATTTCATCGGAAGGCAGTTGGAAGTCGGAACATTTAATTTAAAACTATTTTCTCTTGTTTTTGATACATATAGATATCGGGCATATTCATGCTAATGGTGGTAAAGCAAGAGAAGTAGGTAGGAGATTATATTCATGTTCACTCAGCAGTTAAACTGGGTACCTGGATTCTGTGAGATTTTATTGGTATATGGACGACTGTAAATATCCGAATTGAAGAACGACCAAAACTAAGAATGTAACGAGTTGGGCCAAAACCATGGATCAATTAACATTTATATATATCAACACCTTGAGCAATGACGCCAGAATCAACACCAAAACGTGTATATATCAACACATCTACCAATGATGACATCAATCCGACTTCAATATCTAATGTAGGAATTGTTTTTTTGTTTTTTTTCAAAATCATTGACATTTCATTTTCTAAACTGATTTAAGAATTTGTTACATATTATAAATAATTAATTAATAGACAATGAAAGTGACGAACAAAGGAAACTCGACATGCAATCTGACGGACCAACAAAAGTACACGATATTTTGATACGAGAGTGATAAATACGACTGAAGCAGAGTAACATAATGTCTCCAGAAGCCAACTAAACGTAATTTGTCGTTTTTCGTTTTTTTAAACATTATCTGTTCTGAAAAACGCCTTATATAGCAGTTTTGATATCTCCTAAAGGAGGTTTACACTTGCTTTGTGAGTTCTACAGCAATGACGGGACAACGAATTGACTTGCGATTTAAGAATGTGGGAAGGTGTGAACAAAACCTGCAATGTTCTTATATCAATTGTCAACGTATAGTTTTAGTCCAGCGGATAATGGCATGATTTGTATGTAATTGTGCATTTACATGTCACATATCGTGATAAAGAACTATCTCTCTGCACTTCGGTTGGCGTTAGCCTTCCGTAGAATGCAGTCCGTAGCTACGAGTGTCTTCATTTTCCAACGATGCGTATTATAGAGCGTGAGATAAGAGTTCAGAGTGAACCAGGTCGAAAACATTACTTTTAAGTTTCATTTCCATAATGTATAAATTTTAAAATATGGGCAAAAATACCAAAACTTCTGCCCAACACCAATATTACGATGTAAGCCGTCATGTGTGTTTAAAAATACATAATATTAAAGTATATCATACATTGATGAACTCGCTTGTTTACAAAACATGATTATCTAGCAGTAGTATCACTAGGGTAAATGCGGGTGCAGAGTAGTGTATAATGAAACCTACCACAACAATTTAAACCAAATACTACTGACAGCATTTATTAATGTATATTAAGGTTAAGTTATTATACACGCTGTTGCTAAATGTAGTTTTGCTTATTCGCGGTTCTTCGGCGCTTATGATATTTCGTTGTGTTATTTGATGGGTTTATCTCGTTCATTGTCTAACAATAATTCGATTACATAAAAATTAAATTAAGTATACTAATCCTAATGGTTTTACAAGTAAAAGAAGATTATGACGCAATGACATCAGGTGGACAATACTCACAACAGCCATCTCCCGACACAGGCAACAGTTAATCACGTTCGACTACAGATCAGGATTAATCGATCTGACATTCACGGTCTACTTCCTCAGGAAAATCGCTGCAATAATTATATTTTAATTAACAAACATTGTCAAGAAGGGGTTTATATAAAAACGAAATGGAACATGATAGAAATGTCATATTTACCTGTTGTATCTGAGGAAGAAAGCTGGACATGTTTCCGTGTGTCCATCCAACGTTTGTGTTCATATCATCGGAATATATCCATCCCACACCGGTTACCTCCCTTTAAGCTTACCCTACTCAAAGCGAGTCTTGGTTTTGACGAACCTATACATATTTACTTAGGTTGATTGATTTTTTTCGACCTGTAGTTACTTCCCTTGTGTGTAGAGACTTGTGTTCTTGGCTTGATAAAATAATTCAGGTTCGCTGGAAACTGATCTCGATTTAACGTTACTTCCTTTAGACGTTACCATGGTGATAGGAAAACTGTGGACGGTTCCTGGTAATTAGTCGATATAATTAATATATCACAGAGGCGGTATGGGTTTAAAGTTCAATATTAAAGATTTTAAGCTTTCAAAAGTTCTGATTTTGCTAAAACAAAATATTGGATTTAAAAAATATAATGGTTTAAACATATTTATTCATGAAAAGACATACAATTCATGAATGGATTGGCCAACAAGCACAGAGGTGCTTATATAAAGGCCGCTCCAAAAGAATTACAATTACAATGTATAATTACTAGTGACGCATACACATCATATTCATGAGCATTTGAAAGCATATAAACTAAAATTACATAAACGACAATATTCTAGCAAGGGATGTATGTTGTATGAAATTTAGCAGAAATCAGAGAATCTTCGAGAGTAAATTATGAAGTAATGGACAGATTTTAGTAGTTCACTATTTTCTTTATTACTCGAGCTAACATTTCCGTAAAGAATTGATGGTAGATTGTGAGGTGAGGTGAGGTGAGTTGGGGTTTAACGCCGCTTTCAAGAGTATTTCACTTATATCGCGGCTGCTAGTATTATGGCAGGGAGAAAGCCCGCAACGCCATGTGGCTATGCATTGCGGTGAAACCTGCGAGCATCGGCTGGAACTAGCGTACCATGGGTGTAACTGCACTGAAATTCAGTGTAGCATTGCACCCAAACCTGACTGCGTGCAGAACAGTTCTCTACTGCAGACAAAGTTGCCGTGCCCCTGGCGGGATTCGAACCCCGGACCTCTTGATCCGAAGCCGAACGCGCTAACCATTGCGCTATCCCGCCCCTTGGTAGATTGTAACCTTGAGTAAAGAAATAGGAGTTTATTCTTAACTCATGGTAAATGGGGCAGACAAGAAAGAAATGGAGTGCATCTTCGGAATGATGTCCACAGTTACAAGTAGAGATATCGGATACATGTCTCGCGTACTTATCAGCGTTTAGATCGCTGCAACCAAGCCGAAGGCGGGAGTGGATTATTTGACAAAATCTTGAGCCATTATATAAATCAAAATAAATTGGGTTTGTGTTGGTTTCCTTCAGTTTCCTTTTAAATTCTCCAAAAGTGCTCGAATTGACAATGTCAGAGGGGAGGGAATTCCAGATAGTAACAGTGTCCGGTAGAAAAGATTTAGCATAATTACTTGAGTTACATTTAATGCCTTGTAGGTCGGAATTGTTTCTCAGGTTGTAACGACTAGCGTCAGACACGTTGTCAGGTACTAAATTTGATAAATAATCAGGTACTAATTTATTAACCATCTTGTAAAATACATACAATTTTTGACGATGTCTCCTTTTTTGTAGAGAGCTAATGTTTTAAAAAATGTAATTGCAAATAATCTTCGTTATCGATCATTTAAAGATTATTTTCAAAATGAAATTTTATGATAAACGATATATTAAGAACGAACATTTGATGCCACTTCATTATTAGGCACACTTAACAACATGACAATATTCATGTTTGATGTTATACAGATGTTATTTTCCTTCTCGTTGATTTTGTAACCAGCTTTTGACATATATATGTACCGGAGCGGCGCTAAAATAAACCCTCTTCGGCTTGTTCGCCAATCCTTTTTTCATGTTTATGAAATAAAATACGTTTAAACCACATTTGATGCCTACCTTAGGAATGGAAAGTGACTAAGGGCGAATGAGGAATGGAAATGGGAAAAAATGGATGAATAAAAATAGTTCTGTAATTCTGTAGTTTTGGTATTAAGTTAAACGCTCGTAGACTCTATAGGCCTATCTAATGAGAGCGTCTCTGAGGAAAATCAAGGGTCTATACCTGCCAAGTCTCTCAGAACCAACTTTGATCCCCTTGATGCAAGTTACTTTCCCACAACATGTTACTATTGAGGTGCAGCAGTTCTTGAAGAGATGTCGAAAATGTGAAAACTTTACAAACAACGGACGATGTCGAAAATAAGAAGAAGAAGAAGAAGAAGAAGAAGAAATATATTTTATTAAGGTGTCACATGCTGCAAGGTACAATAAAATTCAGTTTGTATAAAATCATGTTTATAAAAGCAGCATCCGGCCATGTGGCCTATGAGACACGATAAAACTTTAAAAGTAACAGTGTTCTAAAATAACACTTAAACATATATATAAGACACTACATACCGTGGTTGTCGCGCGCCAATGAGCCTATAGCATATACTAGACAGATGGCTCGTACTCCCAGTTCCTGCACGTTTATAACACCGCTGCTCTGTTTACATTGAAAACCAGTAATTTGCATGTATTTAGCATTTAGGAACGAATAGGCAAGTCGAGAAATATGATTTGAAATCAGAACATACAGTATTTTCGCCAACTTATCTGTCATGAAAACAAATCTATACCACATTTATTAAATATAAAGGTAACAATATCCAATATACATAATATGGTAATATAAAATATTAAAACAAACATTTACATGTAGCAAATAGGTCCTAGTGACCAGTTTGGTGATCATGTATATTTGATGTAACACTGAAGTGTCCTTACAGGTTTGCAAATAGTGCGTACGTCATCTTTAATTAGGAAAATATGATTTCCTACATTTTGTCGTCTTTCCTTCTGTCTCCCATCTCTACTCATTTAACTTTATTTCACTCATGCCTTCCCTATCCAAATTCACTTTATTACATTAATTTTAGTCTATCATCAAGACCCCTTAACTTTTAAATAGCCTATGCAAGTCTAAAACAAGACAACAGAGCTCAGTTCTGAAAATGTACACATCTCAGAGGCCCGTTTTTATTTTGTTTTCAATATTTTAAAATTTGTAAATGTTACCAAATAAATCATTTCAGAGTCTAAAGGTTAGACTGCATCAATTTTAGTATACATACAGATTGTTGATTACAGTTTGTTCTAATTTCAATATAAATTATTTACAATACGGAAAAATGCCAGCACAATTTGAATCACACATATGAGGAGTTAAAGGAGAATATAGTAAAGTAAATTGAACACAAACATAAATATGATTGGATAAATGAAAAACGTGTTATGAAAACATGTACATAATCAAATTATTCTCTTTATACATTTCGCTCTTTCAAACATTTTGTGGTAGTCTTTAAAAAACGACAAATCACCCATTTACACAATGCGTGTTACTATCCCAATTTTAGGCATTCATGTTGAGTTCTTTATCTTGTCTAAACTAATAAAATATATTTCGAACAGTGTTATGACTGACAGTTACTTAGGCGAAGCATGTGTATGTTTCCAAATTACGTAGCGCCTTTAGACAAACTGAATGAGTGTTAAGAACAATATAAATTAGGTTTGCTTTTTTTTAATTTTCGGTGCTCTAAATATAACAATCAAATGGGCAGATAAGGGTTCCGTTCCATAACAGCGAGCGCTTATAATCGCTTATTGATCGCTCAATGTAGCGCTCAAGTAGCGCCCATTCTCTCTTGAACGACACAGCGCAAATTTCCCGAAGTTTGCTCGCCTTGCTACGTAGCGCTACATTGAGCAATCGCGTTCAAGAGAGGTTTTAAAGTAATCGCTAATTGAGCGATTACTTTGAAACCTCTCTTGAACACGACCATTCAGTCAGTTATCTTGAGATTCACAAATAGCAATATCCATGTAAGACTTTCATTAACAAAACAACATGTTCTGCTTGGTTTTCACCAACGAAATAATGACCCAATCAACATTTTTATAATTCTCCGCAAACAAATTATTTTCAGCCACAGATTTTCTATAAAAAAGTACCGAACTTCCAGTTTTTGCAAGAAGAGATCTAAAAATATTATCTTTTGACCAAAGCTGCAGCTCTAATTGGTCCAGGAACAGATATATTCTACAAGTTCTGGTCATCTTGTCATTTACTTTTGTTGTTTGAACTGTTTACTGCATACAACATCATTTATGTAACCGTTTCATGTCTGAAATGCAACAAAATATTTTTTTTTTATAAAACAGATGTTAGTCATCATGAAATGTGATTACATTGTTCCATGACCCACGGCCCAGGCGTCGAGGAGTCATCTATACTTTTCAAGTGATTTTGCCGATTCCTGTCCAATGGAATAACTTGCAGATATCTTGGACCACATCACATTCTTAAGAGAGAGTTTACATTTTTCACATTTTCCACACTTGAATATACATTTTAAAATACTACATATTTAAGGTGAGTCAACAGAAAAGCGAGGTAAACCTTGTTTCTAAATGACGTCTTTGTTACTTTCATGACGTCTTTCTTACGTTAATGGATTTTAACAAAAAACTCACAATGTTCAAATATGTATTTCGAAGCCGTATATGCACGTCAGTCAGTCCATATAGAAACGTGAGATAAACAAAGTTTCTGCATGACAACTTGGTGCATGGTTACAAGTGTCCTTTGAGGGGTTTGGTCTCTAATCGCCTTAAACCGAGTGAGAAGAGACTGATTGTTGCCTTATGCATTGGCACATTTACTGTATCGTTCTCTTTGTCGGCACATGAGCTATTTAGCTGATTAGCAGCAGTTGAAGGTTGTGTTGTTAGGGGTCACATATTCCAAACGTTATAAAAAGACAGACAGACAGACAGACAGAATATTTTATTTGAATAAAAATGACTGTGTTACTCTATTGAAAAGTATCGACAGTTACCGAAAACTACCATTTTGATGATAATCGACTCAGTGTATTGACGATATGAAGGTAAAAGTAGTGATTTCTGATCGAAAACCGGACAATGCATCGCGATTGACGCGCGCCAATGAGTCAAACTTAATTTAAGAATCTTATTTATAATAGACAAAATGACAACTTTGGGTTGATTATGTTTAATAGGTCATATAACTACTGTGCGTGTAAATGGGACGTGCAGTTGCACTTTCTACACATGCATAATGATGTTACTCGATTTTAATTGGAAACTAGTAATTATGATATATTTGGTGATTGGAGATAACTATGCAAGATGGGTGAATTTATTTGTACTGTAAACAGCACATATGGTGAGTTGGAACGTATTAAAGACAAATAAAAGTTTAATAAACACAATGAATGTACCTTTAAACTGTACTAAACTGTTCATGATGCATTGAGGCAACTCTTGCTGTTAAAAGATATTTACCTGTTGAAATGATTTAATTTCTCTCGTTTATATTCATCTATCTTCTGTTAATTCGACTGTAGACAGAAAACAGAATTAAATTGCTAGTAGTTGAGTTGACTATATATTGTACTCAAATTATTTAAAGACAGTTGAGATGCTATATTTATAATGTAAGTTTATTTTCCTTAATCTTACTTTCAACTGTTATTAGAACTCGAACGAGACATATATCAAGAGTTGCTATCTGAGACTGTTGATGAACATAAAGTATAAGAACAATTGTGAAGTTATTTTGAGTTTAATGATAATGTAATACAATACAAGCACTCTCCAACTTAACGTTTACATATGGAATTGAACAGAATGGTGCATCATGTTGATCAATTGTCATATTTAGGAAGCAATGACACAAGATACCCCGCCATGTAACGGTAGCAACCGAGATTAGCATTTGTCTGTTCTAACTGGGCATTTGTAAATGTCATGGCATTGTTTCAAAGTTGACTGGACACGAAATGAGTAGAGATGTTGGAAGCCACAAATATAATATTATAATGTGATTAACTTCATTCTAGTATTTTGTTTCGCTTTGAAGTGGCTCAAGGTTTCAAATAGGAAGTCTGACATTGTTGTTAGGCAAAACATACCAGCTGCTAACGTAAACTTGCTGAAGCCATTAAAATCAGAGCTCTTAAATGGGGGTTAATAGAGATCAAGGGTATCAACACGCCGCCAGTCTACGATGTCCATCTTTTTCAGTTTAGTGCACAAGCAAACCCAAAGCTAGGTAATCTCAAAGTAATCTCAGGTCTAAACGTACGTGTACAACCGTGACTTCTCAATCTCACAATAGATGAATATTTGAAGTTTGAAGTCTGTTGTGACGAGAACAAAATACAAATTTACTAGGCGGTAAATAATAGACCACATTTGACTTGATGATTTGGCAGCAATGATCATCATTTATGACAGGAATGTAAGTTGGTGGAACTTGAAATCGGGAATGCACTTGTAACATGTTTTATAGACAATTCAATTCTACTATCAATTTTATCTTTTGTGAAATCATGACGGACTTAGGGGGCGTATATTATTACGGCCAGTTTTAACTAGATTGTTGTGAGATGTATGTATAACATGTGATTAAATGTATACTCTTCATATATGTATGGATCAAATAAAGACCATTCATTCATTCGTTCCTCATTATTGTTCTTAGCATGCGTATGTCAGTTACCCGTAGACCTGTAGTAAACAATGCTTATTATTATTCCTAAGTTTAGCTATTCCTAATGTGGAAAATGTGTCCAAGGAACTTTCTCAAGTTGATTCATTATTTTGAAAAAGGAAGATATGTGGACTATATGGATATATATGTTAACAATCCATATATCATCTAAGTCATCTAAGAACAATCCTATACTGATAGATGTCATCAGGGACTTTATATAGATCTATATAACGTCCCTGATGTCAGTTAAGATTTGGCCGTCAATCTTTCCTGGGTCGATATTTTATTAGTGCTTCGATTTTTAAAAACCATCTGCTGTTCCTTTGTCGGATAAAGGTATTAGAAATTACATACCGAAACGTCATAATTCACATATATCTTAAAGAAGTTCAAAGTGAATGAAGATTTGGCTTTATTTTGGTGTCCCCCCTAACGTTTAAAAATGCCTCTGAAAGAACTTATTTTTAACAAGACGCTGTGTAAACGATTCTTAACATTCTGTATAAATGTACCATTATACCCAAGTTTCACCTGATGAAGGAGTAAGCATATACTCTGAAACATTGTGTTTGTTCACAATAAAGCAGTTGTTATCCAGATAATCTTGTTTTCTTAAAGTGTACACCAGGAGCACATCAAGTAGCTATTGTTGACAGTGGTGTAAATACTAGTACTCCGTGAAAACAATACCTAAACTCACTTAACCAAATGGGCTCGATGATTATAATGTAATCTTTGTAAATACAAGGTTTATGAGGTAGTTTAACTTTGCTTGGAGTTATGCATTTTTGATAAACACTGTGCTAAATTACTTCTTTTTGAGTACATATATATATTATTAAGTAATACTTACAGTCAATAAACTATTTATTTCCTTGTTTTTTTTATTGTTATTTTGTCATTTAGTCTGTTCCATTATAAAGCAAGAAAAGTAAAGTAACTGCATTTTCATTAGCTGTGAATGCATCTAAAATATTTTTAAAAAGAGATTTTCTAGATAACAACTTCTTTATTGTGAACATAGACAACGTTTCAGAGTATATGGTTATGCATTCACCATTCCACCTGATGAACAAATTGAGGTGAGGTGAGGTGTGGTGAGGTGAGGTGAGGTGAGGTGTGATGAGGTGAGGTGTGGTGAGATGAGGTGAGATGAGGTGAGGTGAGGTGAGGTGTGGTGAGGTGAGGTGAGGTGAGGTGAGGTGAGGTGAGGTGAGGTGTGATGAGGTGAGGTGTGGTGAGATGAGGTGAGATGAGGTGAGATGAGGTGAGGTGAGGTGTGGTGAGGTGAGGTGAGGTGAGGTGAGGTGAGGTGAGGTGAGGTGACATCATGTGGTTATACATTGTGGTGAAATCTGCGAGCATCGACTGGAAATAGAGAACCATGGGTGGTACTACGCTGAAATTCAGTGTAGAATTGCACCCAAACCTTCCTGAGTGTAGAACAGTTCTCTAATGCAGACAAAGGAAGAAGGGGGGTTGTGTATCTTTGGTTGTTGATCCTGTCTGCATAGCGAGGTTCTAAAGTTATTGCTCAGCATTATTGGTTAAAACTGGTTATATTCATTCTCTTTGACACACAATAAACCTCCCTATCACACTCATAGATGCATGGTAACATCCAAACAAGACATGCGGCATATTTTAAAGCTTTCATTAACCAATAACCATTAAATGATAAAATATTTCTTTTGTCGTCATAATTGATTTACGTTAGAAGTCAAAACCATCTTTTCTGAAATGCTTTTGATTATTATTTATCTATCTATCTATTATTATTGATGAAAGATTACATGACAAAAGAAACTGGACAAAAGTACATTTATTATAACAACAGTTAACACATGAAATATGCTCATAACAATGCTTGCACAAAAATAATTCCATTTGGTCCATTTCTTGAAATTCCAAAACATTATATCACTATGTAACTTAAAATATCATATTTTGTTTCTACTTCAATTTTTATTAAATCTACATGGAAGAATATTTTAAATTTGACTATGATGTTGAAAATCATAGAAGTATTCCTATGAAATGTAAACTTCTTCAAGAGATGAAAATAGTTTTTTTACCAAAATATAAATGATAAAACATTAAATAGAAACATCTTGTAAAATAATTGTATAATTTGAACACTTCATGTATATGTCAACACTGCTCTCTTTTCATAAAGCTTGGATCTTTAAAAACATTAAAGACATTATAAGTAAAAAAAATTGCTTTGTTTAAAATTAAAAAAGAACAAAAGACTGTTCTACAAATAAAACTTTTGTTCAATACATATCTTGCAGCTGTAAAGATAATAATAGTTTTAATAGTTCGAAATTTAAAAAAAGATTTTAAGACTCAATATTGCATTCCTAACAATAAACAATCGTAAACAACACAAAATATTCATCTTAGTTTCTCCTGATTAAACTTAACAAAAATATTTCCTCTGTACAATTGTCCAAACCTTCAATACCTTCAAACAGGACACTTTTAATACATGTTGATAATCATTTGAGAAAATAAAACCAGATAAGATTTCCCTTTACAAAGCAGGCGTGTTTCAACTTGGGTATTTATGAACCATTTACAGTAGACGTTCACGTTTATTGTCACATTGTGTATATTGCACAGGTTCGTCTCCGTGACTAGGGCTGGTTTGTCGACGTCTTCTCTCGTAGTCTGCAGTACTCTCGTAACCTGAATAACAATAAATCATAAAATTAATCAAAATAATAAACAATCAAAATATTTTAATAAAATGTATCCTCTACAACAGATTACACCTATGTAGAAGGTGAATGGCATTGTTGGAACCATATCAATATAACAATATATACCTATCTTTTGTCAATATATACATATATATACTTACTTGAAGAGACCAATACATGGGTCGAAATGAGGTCTACGTATTAAAGAAGATTGATCCAGTCAAAACCATCTGATGTTTAATCTTTTATATGTATATATGCGTAAATAAAACCCTCCCACCCCTGCATAGTAGCAGATATTTTGTAAAAGTTTTGTAAGTTTAAAATCAAATTGATATGTTACAAGTACATTTTGTTTTGATTAAACTAATCTTCCTAACTAAAAATTATTACGCGAGGATAAACATAATACAATGTAGGTTCATAAACCAAGCAAATCATATTACATTAATAACAATATTTGTAGTTCAAGTATGTGAATTAAAACCAGTGTAATGACAATGCCATTGAAACTTACACTGAATGGCAAAAGTCTAAGGGAAGTAATTCTAGTTGTCATCAAACAAGGCACAAATTTAAAGCGGTTAAGTCTTTGTGTTGCAGACATGAGATTGACAAGGGCATGTAATTATTTACAACCCATATGGTTGAAAATAACCAAATTAATATCATTGATATGTGCACATGTGCACATATCACATTTTGCCTAGCAACCATTACATACTTTCCGTATTTCGCCGTCTGTGACGTCATAAAACAATTGTTTGTGACGTCACTGTAACTTGCCGTCGCCTGAATAATTTTATGGGAATCAGAAAAAGAAAATAAAGGCTCGAAAGTGTGCCTGTTGACTTTAACGAAACTTTTGCAAATTTCAAACTCATGCAATACATAAATTCACTTTCTTTCAAAACGTCATATGACACACTTCCTCGAGTAATAATCTCTATATAAAGATGCTGACCTAAGAGCGTTGATCTTGATGAAGCCTCCTGCGTCCGGGGGTTCGTAGTCACCCTGAACATTCATACTGGAACAGAGAACACTCATTGGTCAACTGAGTCCATTAAAGGACATTCATTGCTTGAAAGTCATTGGACATTAGGAAAAAAAGGACAATTCATTAATTTAGGATATTGATTTAGGATAATGTAGGACATACCAAGATATGATAGTGTCTCAAGATGAAGCAGGGATAGTGCTACCATGTCATTGATGGAATCGAAATACATTGAGATATTCATTTCCGTATTTTATTGAGGTATAAAACGTAGTTAGTGACCTCAGACTTACAGGTCTGTAAACCCTGGTGTCAAAACTGCACAATCTGTGCGACCTCAGTTTCTATCAAGACCCTAAAATCAAGTGGGCCGACAAAAATAACCAATTTTCAAAGGTAGGAATAAAAACTAATATGCAGGGCCGTGAGGTGCAATTTGTTACTTTGAAGTGTGAAATATGTGATCGCCCATTCTTGATTGGACCATCAGTGACTCACCTGACAAGCTCCTCGTTATACAGCGAGAGAGGGGAAGCGCGCCCCAGGATATAGACTGCCCCTTTATACAGCTTGATGGTCACAGTGCCCTCCACGTGTTCCTGACTCTTGGTGATACAGAATCGTGTGAACTCACATTCTGGGCTGAACCAGAATCCTGAAGAACGAGAGGTTAAAAATACCTTAATCCTTCTGGAGAAGAGGTGTACAAGCTTTTTTGAACCAACCATTATGGATTTCGAGAAGTTTCTCCTATTTGCAGATTGTCACACCATATTCCTGTTTCATGGTGATACAGAATGGTGTGAAGTCCGATTTAGAATCCTACATAAAAAGAGAGCACCCTATCCTTCAGAAGATGATTGTTATAAGAAATAGACCAATCATGTTGAATAAGCATTTTCTTCTCATGTAGACCCTTGTAAAGATACAAACCAAAATACAGTTCTGAACATGAAAATTAATGATAAATACAAGGCCTGAATATTAAGATCATTTCATTTGCATTTCAAGTTATCTATTTGAATTTTTAAACAATATCTTCTTTAAACTCATTTTGGACATTATAAAACCTCTTCCTTGTTGATTACAAGATATTTCAAAGCCCATGGGATGTCCCTTCTTCTAAGGGATTAAATTCTGTTTTAACCCATTGCAGGTCATATCTATTCTATACAAATCTTGTATATTGTTCTTAACCTGTCTGTATGGCCATTGGTCCAAAAAAGTTTAATCTTGGTCATAACTTTTGATTGGCCTTTGATACATAACATTAACATCCATTGTGTCGAAACATTTTAGACGAGAACATAATTTTGAACGTTCGAACCTGTTGTAATCTAGGCGCATGGAGCATTTTTAGAAAACTTTAAAACCTTGGCAATTACTTTTGATTCATTGGTGACAGTTTAACCTAAAACAAACTTTTAACATTGTTAACAAGTTAATACTTAAATCCAAACTAAAGTTATATTCGGGGGCATCAGTGGTTAAAAATCTTTATCTTGTTTAACTCGTTATAAAGAAAATTGCATTAATATTTATTCACAATCAATTATGAATAAATCATGTTACTTTACTCATGTGGTATGTAACCTACCCCTGTAGACCTGTTCAGAGAACTTGACGTCCAGATCTCTCTTCACTCTCCTCACCTCCTGCAGCAACATTAGTGGAGGAAACAAGGCAGTCAAAAACACAGCAACTTTTGCTCTGGGCTAGCACCATTTTTAGATTTTTCTATCATTGTGTCTTTATAAAATTCACAAAATATAACACTTTTGGATTGACTGTAACCTCTAAGCATTATTTCTTACACTAATTATTTTTAGAGCAATCTTTAACTTTGAAAGTTTTCTGCAGATTTACAACTGATTTTAATCATTTTCATCAATAGATGCACAATGTTTGAAAGAACTACATTGCCAGTTTAATTCTGGTTGTCCTCTAGAGGGTTTAAGCATTTGAGTTTTTTTTAATTCAAGGTTAAGGTGAAGGTGATTAGAAACTCTTACTGTACCAAAGATATACAATATTTTTGTAAAAAAAATTGCCTAAAAGTTATTGTCGAGTGTTTGCTATGACTACGTACCCTATCCATGGTGAAGACCTCTATATCCATGTGAGCCGCCAGGATGATGGTCCCTGCCGGGGTTTCGTAGATACCTGGGGGACAGAAATCATCACAAGTTTAAATTAAAGGATTAAATGCTTGACAGCAAGTAATTAAGTTTAATTTGATGACATTTGATAAAATGAAAACACATTGACTTTGTGTGTTGGACAATCAAACCAACATTTTGCATTATTTGCATCATCAGTTTTGAAGTTTTCCATAAAATTTATTGCAAGATTTTGTTAAATTTGCATCATCGGTTAGAAATTTGTCTATAAATGCAAGATTTTTAAATATTTGCATTGATTATGTATTTTCCATAAATGAATTTTTTATCAAGCATTATTGGTTTTATATATACATAATATATATATCTGATATATACATAATAAGTATTTGAAAGTCTGATAGATGGATGAAGAGGGTCGACAGAGATTCTCAAGTAGTCTCACCGCGAGACTTCATTCCTATGAACCTATTCTCCACCAGATCAACTCGACCAATAGCGTGCTTCCCTCTGAAACAGAAATCATAATGTCACAAATATTTTTTCCTTTAACCAAGAAAATATTTAATTTGGTCATTTCAATTAGAATCAAATAATTTTATACATGTAGTAAATATCTTCAAAGCAACGTCGAAAGTACAATTTTCTTCAGGGCAATAAATCTTGTTTTCACACATTGTGTGCTAAGAGTATGGCCATGCATGAAAACACAATCACTGTTCATTATCAGAAGCACTGTTTTGCACATTATGTTTTCTCAAATTTGCCATTTATTATCAAAATTTATACAATATATTAGTATGTCAATGGGAACATATAGATTACTACCCGAGGAAGTGTGTCATATGACTTTTACAAAACGAGTGTGAATTTGTTTATAGCCCGAGTGAGAGCTAGGATTATACATAGATTTGCACGGGTTTCATAAAGTCATATGGCACACTTTCGAGTGTAATAATTCTTTATTACCCATTCTAGTTCAATTGCTTCGCATGAAATTAGTCAGGAAACGGCCTGCGGTGGCAAGCTACAGAGACATCACGAACAATCGTTTTATGATGTAACAGACGGCGAAATACGGGAAGTTGCGGTGAAACAATGGTTGCTAGGAAAACGTGATATGTGCACATGTGCTCATGTGCTCATGTGCTCATATCAATAACATTAACTTGGTTATTTTCAACCATATGAGTAGTAAAACATCTTATGACACTAGCCGGTAAACCGTATACATAGAAAACGACTATCCGTATTCGTAGAAAATGGTTCAACATATAAAGTGAGAGTGGTGTGGAATTCTTCAGTGTGAGAGGTAGATTTGTAGGTCTCATGAGAATTTCAGACGTTCAGACAGCAAGATGGTTGAGCATTCAATCATTGTACCATACTTAAAAATCTCCCATGAATGTTAAGGTATCGCTACATCATTCAGATCACTTGAACTACCTTTGAGCAGCAATTTTAATGTGAACCAACCATGTACATTAGTTTTGGAACTTTATTGATTTAGGAGTATTATTTAGCCATTGGTAACACTTATTTTTATTTTTGTGAGAGAACTTTATTTCAGTAAGAATATTGTCCTAAATAGGCTTCACCACAGACCAAGTTTTGTTTCTTATTGACCAAAGGCTGCATGAATGGTTTGTGGTTTATTACAGTATTTCTTTGCAAAACACAAGATGGTCGAAGCTACTCTATGAATTTTCTATTTATATTTCAACAAATTATTAATAAATCTATTGATTTTTACTTGTTTTGACAATATTTCAAAATAACAATACAGTTAGTGAAGAATATTTTGCTTTGCCTTGAAATTCTTGTACCGGTCACCCTCTGATACTATTGTTGTTGTTGTCATGGACCATTGGTGTGCAATGTCACTTAGAAACAGGTCATAAATGGCGGATATAGGATGGTTGGCATCTTTGATCTCATCCCAAACATAATACAATGAACAGTAAATTATATATGTGGTATTATTCATAATATCAAACACTGCCATTGAATATCTTCATTCTTTTGAAAGCAATTTTTTTAAAGAAAATTGATTGATAATCTTAAATTGCTATCATCTATTGATCATTGTTCCTATCACACAAAAGTATGACGCTTAGTCAATGAGTAACAGATATTGTGATCATACAACAAACGATGACACTGAACAGTCAATGGAACATGAAGAAGTAACATACACTGTAGAGCTTATAAACACTTCCACAGATCAAACATTTAACAGAGCAACACAATAGGGAGCTAATAATACAAGTTTAACAATCAATTGTCACATGATCCTCAACATCTCTACTTGATTCTGATGACATATAGATATATATACGATTATAGAATACATACATACATACAAAACACCAGCATCAACAGCTTGTACTAGACTTTTTTCTCTCCCACAGCCAGTGAATATTTGAATTAGAATTAGAATTCGAATTGAATTTGAATTGAATTTGAATTTGAATTTGAACTTTATTGAATACAGGGGCAGATAACAACAATTTATTGTCCTAATTACATCAAAATCAGATATTCATTTTTTGGCACAAAGCAGCCAAGGTGCAGCGCCAGTTCAAGCGTTGTTCTATCCTCATAATGCTGAGCGTCAAGCATTATTACATTGTATCCCAGCAAGGAAGCAAAAACTCTTTGTAGATTATAGCTTTTTGAGATAGATACAGCTTTTTGAGATAGATACAGCTTTTTGAGATAGATACAGATTTTTGAGATAGATACAGCTTTTTGAGAAGCTGTACTTGGAGCTCTCTGTACACCCTCGCTACCCACCTCTGGATCCGCCAATGAATATTATTGATTATGATCTACCAAAATTATTTCTCATAATTTAAAATCTTCCACATTTACCCTAGTTAATAGTATCTCAATAAAATCTATCAACATCATGGATCAATATAATCAACTGATCAATTGGTTTCTCAACATGACTACAAGGCTGGATTGTTCTAAAGCACATTTACACTTCTATATGGAATCAAGCAATCAATTTGCCCATGTAAACAGTTCCCATATGTTTCTTAGTCCATTGGTCCACCAATCAATAACTCAGTTGACATCGCCAATATTGTTAGAGGCAATTAAAAGGAAAATCAATTGATTGACCATGTTGTGCTCACAAATGTGAGGCGCCCTTGTAAAGATGACAAATTTACGATGTCTGAGGGTGAACAATGCATAACAATTACGAGTTTATCAGCTAACAGACTGGGTGCTGAATCTCTAACGAGTTTATCAGCTGACAGACTGGGTGCTGAATCTCTAACGAGTTTATCAGCTGACAGACTTGGTGCTGAATCTCTAACGAGTGTATCAGCTGACAGACTGTGTGCTGAATCTCTAACGAGTTTATCAGCTGACAGACTGTGTGCTGAATCTCTAACGAGTTTATCAGCTGACAGACTGGGTGCTGAATCTCTAACGAGTTTATCAGCTAACAGACTGGGTGCTGAATCTCTAACGAGTGTATCAGCTGACAGACTGTGTGCTGAATCTCTAACGAGTTTATCAGCTGACAGACTGTGTGCTGAATCTCTAACGAGTTTATCAGCTGACAGACTGGGTGCTGAATCTCTAACGAGTTTATCAGCTAACAGACTGGGTGCTGAATCTCTAACGAGTGTATCAGCTGACAGACTGTGTGCTGAATCTCTAACGAGTTTATCAGCTGACAGACTGTGTGCTGAATCTCTAACGAGTTTATCAGCTGACAGACTGGGTGCTGAATCTCTAACGAGTTTATCAGCTGACAGACTGTGTGCTGAATCTCTAACGAGTTTATCAGCTGACAGACTGTGTGCTGAATCTCTAACGAGTTTATCAGCTAACAGACTGGGTGCTGAATCTCTAACGAGTTTATCAGCTGACAGACTGGGTGCTGAATCTCTAACGAGTTTCTGAATTGTAGGGATCATTTCCAAAATTGTCCTTTATCTCTTAATATCAGATATAAAAAAGAATGATTGTTTGGCCACAGTATGGTGTTCATTCGCTCCCCACAGAGACTGCTCAAATCATTTCCTTCCACATAACCTCTTCTACATATGAAGCACTTTTTTGGCGTGAAATAGAGAATCCTGAATCAAACATAGTTGTTCGTTCAGCGACAATGTTTCATACTGAGCATTCGGTTTGTTCCTGTTACCGCTGGAGTATCTTCACATACTTTTACAAGACAGGAGGCATTTGGAGATATAAGACGTTCAGAGATATAAGACGTTTGTTGATTCGATAGTACCAAGGACTGTATCTGTGATTAAAATTGTTCCTGCCTATGGATTTTCCTCAAACTAAGATATATGGCCCACTTGTAACAGAGGTTACGTGGGAAGAACTGACTTGAGTAACCTCTCTGGGGGAGAGAATGATGCGGTTATGTTCAACAGTAGCAATAATTTTCAATGTTACACAATGTTCATACCAACCTTCCCTGCAATACAGCACATCACAATTACATCAAGGGTAACTAACGGTCATCTTGAGGTACACAAAGTTTAATTGGTTGTCATGTAATCCAGCTAGTTGGCACCCTATCTATCAATTAGAAATTCTTTCACCAACTCCTATCTGTTCCCTCATCAATCCTTTCAAAAGATGGAATCATGTGCATTGATATGATGTTTGTATTGACCTTGAGTTAGTGACTCAGTGTTATAAGGAGACAACACTGTACTCTTAACAAACAGGCCACTTTTTATACATGTAACAACATGAATTTCAACCCCAAATGACATAACATTGGAATCCTTATTGTAAACGCCCCTTAGAATATTTTCAGCTGAACACTTGTGGTAGTTATTAAGTCAATTACTGTATGACCCACCTCTCATAAAGCTATAGCAGTACTGTAGTGTGCTCACCCCACCTTGTTGAGATACAGGAAGAGATCTAGAGGTGAATCCTTCACCGTCTTGTCTTATAAAGCTATAGCAGTACTGTAGTGTACTCACCCCACCTTGTTGAGATACAGGAAGAGATCTAGAGGTGAATCCTTCACCGTCTTGTCTTATAAAGCTATAGCAGTACTGTAGTGTGCTCACCCCACCTTGTTGAGATACAGGAAGAGATCTAGAGGTGAATCCTTCACCGTCTTGTCTTATAAAGCTATAGCAGTACTGTAGTGTGCTCACCCCACCTTGTTGAGATACAGGAAGAGATCTAGAGGTGAATCCTTCACCGTCTTGTCTTATAAAGCTATAGCAGTACTGTAGTGTACTCACCCCACCTTGTTGAGATACAGGAAGAGATCTAGAGGTGAATCCTTCACCGTCTTGTCTTATAAAGCTATAGCAGTACTGTAGTGTGCTCACCCCACCTTGTTGAGATACAGGAAGAGATCTAGAGGTGAATCCTTCACCGTCTTGTCTCATAAAGCTATAGCAGTACTGTAGTGTACTCACCCCACCTTGTTGAGATACAGGAAGAGATCTAGAGGTGAATCCTTCACCGTCTTGTCTTATAAAGCTATAGCAGTACTGTAGTGTACTCACCCCACCTTGTTGAGATACAGGAAGAGATCTAGAGGTGAATCCTTCACTGTGTTGTCTTATAAAGCTATAGCAGTACTGTAGTGTACTCACCCCACCTTGTTGAGATACAGGAAGAGATCTAGAGGTGAATCCTTCACTGTGTTGTCTTATAAAGCTATAGCAGTACTGTAGTGTACTCACCCCACCTTGTTGAGATACAGGAAGAGATCTAGAGGTGAATCCTTCACCGTCTTGTCTTATAAAGCTATAGCAGTACTGTAGTGTGCTCACCCCACCTTGTTGAGATACAGGAAGAGATCTAGAGGTGAATCCTTCACTGTGTTGTCTTATAAAGCTATAGCAGTACTGTAGTGTACTCACCCCACCTTGTTGAGATACAGGAAGAGATCTAGAGGTGAATCCTTCACTGTGTTGTCTTATAAAGCTATAGCAGTACTGTAGTGTACTCACCCCACCTTGTTGAGATACAGGAAGAGATCTAGAGGTGAATCCTTCACTGTGTTGTCTTATAAAGCTATAGCAGTACTGTAGTGTACTCACCCCACCTTGTTGAGATACAGGAAGAGATCTAGAGGTGAATCCTTCACCGTCTTGTCTCATAAAGCTATAGCAGTACCGTAGTGTACTCACCCCACCTTGTTGAGATACAGGAAGAGATCTAGAGGTGAATCCTTCACTGTGTTGTCTTATAAAGCTATAGCAATACTATAGTGTACTCACCCCACCTTGTTGAGATACAGGAAGAGATCTAGAGGTGAATCCTTCACCATGTTGTCTTATAAAGCTATAGCAGTACTGTAGTGTACTCACCCCACCTTGTTGAGATACAGGAAGAGATCTAGAGGTGAATCCTTCACCGTGTTGTCTTATAAAGCTATAGCAGTACTGTAGTGTACTCACCCCACCTTGTTGAGATACAGGAAGAGATCTAGAGGTGAATCCTTCACTGTGTTGTCTTATAAAGCTATAGCAGTACTGTAGTGTACTCACCCCACCTTGTTGAGATACAGGAAGAGATCTAGAGGTGAATCCTTCACTGTGTTGTCTTATAAAGCTATAGCAGTACTGTAGTGTACTCACCCCACCTTGTTGAGATACAGGAAGAGATCTAGAGGTGAATCCTTCACCGTGTTGTCTTATAAAGCTATAGCAGTACTGTAGTGTACTCACCCCACCTTGTTGAGATACAGGAAGAGATCTAGAGGTGAATCCTTCACCGTGTTGTCTTATAAAGCTATAGCAGTACTGTAGTGTACTCACCCCACCTTGTTGAGATACAGGAAGAGATCTAGAGGTGAATCCTTCACCGTCTTGTCTTATAAAGCTATAGCAGTACTGTAGTGTACTCACCCCACCTTGTTGAGATACAGGAAGAGATCTAGAGGTGAATCCTTCACCGTGTTGTCTTATAAAGCTATAGCAGTACTGTAGTGTACTCACCCCACCTTGTTGAGATACAGGAAGAGATCTAGAGGTGAATCCTTCACTGTGTTGTCTTATAAAGCTATAGCAGTACTGTAGTGTACTCACCCCACCTTGTTGAGATACAGGAAAAGATCTAGAGGTGAATCCTTCACTGTGTTGTCTTATAAAGCTATAGCAGTACTGTAGTGTACTCACCCCACCTTGTTGAGATACAGGAAGAGATCTAGAGGTGAATCCTTCACCGTGTTGTCTTATAAAGCTATAGCAGTACTGTAGTGTACTCACCCCACCTTGTTGAGATACAGGAAGAGATCTAGAGGTGAATCCTTCACCGTGTTGTCTTATAAAGCTATAGCAGTACTGTAGTGTACTCACCCCACCTTGTTGAGATACAGGAAGAGATCTAGAGGTGAATCCTTCACCGTGTTGTCTCATAAAGCTATAGCAGTACTGTACTGTACTCACCCCACCTTGTTGAGATACAGGAAGAGATCTAGAGGTGAATCCTTCACCGTGTTGTCTTATAAAGCTATAGCAGTACTGTAGTGTACTCACCCCACCTTGTTGAGATACAGGAAGAGATCTAGAGGTGAATCCTTCACTGTGTTGTCTTATAAAGCTATAGCAGTACTGTAGTGTACTCACCCCACCTTGTTGAGATACAGGAAGAGATCTAGAGGTGAATCCTTCACTGTGTTGTCTTATAAAGCTATAGCAGTACTGTAGTGTACTCACCCCATCTTGTTGAGATACAGGAAGAGATCTAGAGGTGAATCCTTCACTGTGTTGTCTTATAAAGCTATAGCAGTACTGTAGTGTACTCACCCCACCTTGTTGAGATACAGGAATAGATCTAGAGGTGAATCCTTCACCGTGTTGTCTTATAAAGCTATAGCAGTACTGTAGTGTACTCACCCCACCTTGTTGAGATACAGGAAGAGATCTAGAGGTGAATCCTTCACCGTGTTGTCTTATAAAGCTATAGCAGTACTGTAGTGTACTCACCCCACCTTGTTGAGATACAGGAAGAGATCTAGAGGTGAATCCTTCACCGTGTTGTCTCATAAAGCTATAGCAGTACTGTACTGTACTCACCCCACCTTGTTGAGATACAGGAAGAGATCTAGAGGTGAATCCTTCACCGTGTTGTCTTATAAAGCTATAGCAGTACTGTAGTGTACTCACCCCACCTTGTTGAGATACAGGAAGAGATCTAGAGGTGAATCCTTCACTGTGTTGTCTTATAAAGCTATAGCAGTACTGTAGTGTACTCACCCCACCTTGTTGAGATACAGGAAGAGATCTAGAGGTGAATCCTTCACTGTGTTGTCTTATAAAGCTATAGCAGTACTGTAGTGTACTCACCCCATCTTGTTGAGATACAGGAAGAGATCTAGAGGTGAATCCTTCACTGTGTTGTCTTATAAAGCTATAGCAGTACTGTAGTGTACTCACCCCACCTTGTTGAGATACAGGAATAGATCTAGAGGTGAATCCTTCACCGTGTTGTCTTATAAAGCTATAGCAGTACTGTAGTGTACTCACCCCACCTTGTTGAGATACAGGAAGAGATCTAGAGGTGAATCCTTCACCGTGTTGTCTTATAAAGCTATAGCAGTACTGTAGTGTACTCACCCCACCTTGTTGAGATACAGGAAGAGATCTAGAGGTGAATCCTTCACCGTGTTGTCTCATAAAGCTATAGCAGTACTGTACTGTACTCACCCCACCTTGTTGAGATACAGGAAGAGATCTAGAGGTGAATCCTTCACCGTGTTGTCTTATAAAGCTATAGCAGTACTGTAGTGTACTCACCCACCTTGTTGAGATACAGGAAGAGATCTAGAGGTGAATCCTTCACTGTGTTGTCTTATAAAGCTATAGCAGTACTGTAGTGTACTCACCCCACCTTGTTGAGATACAGGAAGAGATCTAGAGGTGAATCCTTCACTGTGTTGTCTTATAAAGCTATAGCAGTACTGTAGTGTACTCACCCCACCTTGTTGAGATACAGGAAGAGATCTAGAGGTGAATCCTTCACCGTGTTGTCTTATAAAGCTATAGCAGTACTGTAGTGTACTCACCCCACCTTGTTGAGATACAGGAAGAGATCTAGAGGTGAATCCTTCACTGTGTTGTCTTATAAAGCTATAGCAGTACTGTAGTGTACTCACCCCACCTTGTTGAGATACAGGAAGAGATCTAGAGGTGAATCCTTCACTGTGTTGTCTTATAAAGCTATAGCAGTACTGTAGTGTACTCACCCCATCTTGTTGAGATACAGGAAGAGATCTAGAGGTGAATCCTTCACTGTGTTGTCTTATAAAGCTATAGCAGTACTGTAGTGTACTCACCCCACCTTGTTGAGATACAGGAAGAGATCTAGAGGTGAATCCTTCACTGTGTTGTCTTATAAAGCTATAGCAGTACTGTAGTGTACTCACCCCACCTTGTTGAGATACAGGAAGAGATCTAGAGGTGAATCCTTCACCGTGTTGTCTTATAAAGCTATAGCAGTACTGTAGTGTACTCACCCCACCTTGTTGAGATACAGGAAGAGATCTAGAGGTGAATCCTTCACCGTGTTGTCTCATAAAGCTATAGCAGTACTGTAGTGTACTCACCCCACCTTGTTGAGATACAGGAAGAGATCTAGAGGTGAATCCTTCACTGTGTTGTCTTATAAAGCTATAGCAGTACTGTAGTGTACTCACCCCACCTTGTTGAGATACAGGAAGAGATCTAGAGGTGAATCCTTCACCGTGTTGTCTTATAAAGCTATAGCAGTACTGTAGTGTACTCACCCCACCTTGTTGAGATACAGGAAGAGATCTAGAGGTGAATCCTTCACCGTGTTGTCTTATAAAGCTATAGCAGTACTGTAGTGTACTCACCCCACCTTGTTGAGATACAGGAAGAGATCTAGAGGTGAATCCTTCACTGTGTTGTCTCATAAAGCTATAGCAGTACTGTAGTGTACTCACCCCACCTTGTTGAGATACAGGAAGAGATCTAGAGGTGAATCCTTCACTGTGTTGTCTCATAAAGCTATAGCAGTACTGTAGTGTACTCACCCCACCTTGTTGAGATACAGGAAGAGATCTAGAGGTGAATCCTTCACCGTCTTGTCTTATAAAGCTATAGCAGTACTGTAGTGTACTCACCCCACCTTGTTGAGATACAGGAAGAGATCTAGAGGTGAATCCTTCACTGTGTTGTCTCATAAAGCTATAGCAGTACTGTAGTGTACTCACCCCACCTTGTTGAGATACAGGAAGAGATCTAGAGGTGAATCCTTCACTGTGTTGTCTCATAAAGCTATAGCAGTACCCGTACTGTACTCACCCCACCTTGTTGAGATACAGGAAGAGATCTAGAGGTGAATCCTTCACCGTGTTGTCTCATAAAGCTATAGCAGTACTGTAGTGTACTCACCCCACCTTGTTGAGATACAGGAAGAGATCTAGAGGTGAATCCTTCACCGTGTTGTCCTCCAGATTCTTCACGCTCACAGGAACTCCTGGCATAGACAGACAGACAGACAAACATTAAAGAGCCATCACGGATGTTGATGAAAATATCAAAATTTCTCCAAAAATCTATCTCCGTGAAATAAATACACTTAATTTTTCCCTAATTTTTCCAACTTAAAATAAGCCGAGAAATTGCATTAATTAGTAAAGGTGTTTTCCAGTCTAAATATAGATCCAGTCTATTATTTTCAAGCGCAAAGCATTATGGTCTAGCTCACACACAGTAAACAAAGACACGAAAGAATAACAAAAAATATGAGCAATGAAAGAAATCGAATATATATTTTTTTGATGGTTATTTATTTACCATTTCATTTAATTATGTATTTGCTACAGATATTGGAATAATTGTTTTACCCAACTAGGTATTTTCCTTGAATTTTATAATTAATGAGAGTAAAAATTTGTCATAATTTGCTGGTCTTATCTCAATAAAAAGAACATTAAACAGGAAATAATTTGTATATTCTCAGGACATTTAGAAACATAGTTTGTAAAGCAATCGTCACATTCAGTAATGTGTGACAAGGATACTTTGCAAATGCGACGCGTGAAGCACGTGCAGCATATGGGTTGTTATGGCGACTTGCGCTAGAGACGAGCCTTCACGCTTCGGAAGCGCTTGCTGTTTGTGTAGTACGTATTACGCAAAAAAGGGGACTCTGTTTATATACGTCAGATACCCGTAGCGCGCGCTAGTCGAAGTGATACTTCTATTTGAAACCAAATTGCAATACATTGTCGTGATATGAAAATTTTTTAACATATGCCATGTTGTAGATAAAAAAATTCTCTGGCGAATGACGTTATAAGTATATTTTCCAAAAATTTGAAACACTAACATCCGTGATGGCTCTTTAAGCTTGCTATTTCATATAACATCTGATGGTTTGTATGTTCCAAAATAGTTACTAGCATCAATTTTATATTTATTATAATGTCAAAAACTGTTGTGCCTCACTGGCTTTCAAAAGTATTTTACTTATAGCACAATGATAAGTGCAACTGCAGGGAGAGAGCCTGCAACACCACTGTGGCAATGCATTGTGATGAAACCTTTCTGGAAGTGGTGTAGCCAGAAAATAATTTCAGTGTTTCAGCATTTGGGAAGTCAAGCCATTTTGAAAGTTGACATGCTTCTATTGATTTTTGGATAACTTGAAGGCTAACTATCGCAATTCAATGGCTTCAGACTTTCATATTTTTCAACCATTGCATCTTCTGGAACTAGGATCACCTGCTTTTCAGTGTTGATTATTTAGACAAATCTGAGATGAAGTATTGCTCACCCTTCTTGAAGACAATCTCCAGTCTCTCCGGTTTGTCTGGAGCCTTCTCCGGATCCACCGTCATGTTGAACAGATCATCGGGTCCGTGGTGGTTTGGGTCTTCTAGCACTCCGGATTCATAACTGTGTCATGTGGAAAGGTTTGTTAATTATATAATATCAGTTAAAGTAAATAGCAAGAGAAGAGAAGCTTATCTTATTGTGGATCATGTTGAAGATGGTTAATCCTGCTCTATGAGCATGTTTATATCCGCAAAGCTACTTTAATCCTCTGATTATCTACTCCGCTTTTGTCTCGTCGATGCTATAAATAACCATCCAATGAAATAATGAATAATTGGAGTGCAAGGACTGATCAGTGACTATCAAATTTCAAATCACATTTCATTGACTGACAAAGTACATGCTATAATAGCAAAAGGTAACCAGAAATGCTATGAGGCAAAAGTTGGTGGAGAATCAGGGGAATTAAGTAGCCTTGCAGATTCAATACCCGGATGTAGCGGGATGGTTCAAGAGGACTTTCAAACACTTAGTACATGAACAAAAATAAGTAATAAGGATCTTGAAATGGTTTTATAACAACAAGCTTTTCATATCATGATGGTTTCCTCTAGAACTCAGATTCATAGCTAATAATGACAATATGGATTTTCATGTGGTGAACTTATCCATCCTGTTTGCATTCTCAAGGCACCCTACCCCGGTATAAGGATCAACAACCATTCCTTTTTCATTCTCAATTCCCTAGGAGTATGCAACCTAGCTGCAACTTGGCCATTTACCTGCCGGTCCTAGATTATGTCAGCAACCCTTGACTATAATCTTGTTGTTAATGAGTTGTGATTCCTGTAAATGGGTAGCTCAGAATGGTCTGGACCAAGGTAAATAACAGCTAAAGTGTTAAGGCGCTGAGTATACATATTGACTTAATGAATTTAAAAGAGAAACAATATGAATCTGTGCTAATTAGATGAACACACACATGCACATGCACATGCACACGCATACGCACCTGATGTGCATCATATTTGCATCCATACTCCAGGGGCTCTTCGGTGTTACTGGTAGAGGAATACCGTTTTTCTGCAAAGGATACAATACTACATTCATCTTTCTGGTTGAATAATATTTCGGTGTAAATATATGTTAGTAAAACATGAAAATCATGACTGATAAAGCGTTCATTTCCTGTTAATAGATCTTCACCTGCTGTTCACTGCTCCTATAGTGTGGACATTGTTTAGAACATCTTGAGAATGTCTCAATGACCATTGAATGTTATTTGTGAAAAAAAACCCTGTTTTCAGTGGGTCACCATCTCAAGCAAGGAACTACTACAAAAAGAATCTTGCGTTTCTCTTTCAGTTCATTCTAATATATCTTCAAGATTTAGAACAGATACCACCAAGAAACAATTGAGAGAAGAAAGGTATTCAAAAAGCAATATGACTTACCTTTGCATATTCAAACAGATCATTTCTTCCTGGGAAACGCTTATAGAACTCTGGCAGCCTCCAAGGGGAGATAACCTATGAAAACAAGGGGAGATAACCTATGAAACAAGGGGAGATAACTTTTGGAAACAAGGGGAGATAACCTATGGAAACATGGGGAGATAACCTATGGAAATATTTTTGACAGGTGTAAAGTTTAATTGTTCAACTGCAGGTTCCGGAATATTCTAGGATAGACTAGCTTTAGACAGTGACCAATCCAACAATTTCTCCTTTGTTAACGAATGATTCCTGTAAACTAGACACTGAGAATGGTTTCTCCTTAATGAATTAACAGCTCAAGTGTCAAATAACAAAACTCATGGAATTGATACTGATCAACTGTTGAAGGAAATTATCATTCCTATTTACTATGACATTATATGCCAAACATGTAAGATTAATATGTTTTATTTAGTTAAACAGCATTCTATATGTTTGAACTGCATAACCATAAAATATTTCTGATTATATTTTGAAATATATGTATCATTTAGAAATGCTACCTGTCCCTAAATTAAAACAAGAAGTGTTTGTTAAACACGGATGCCCCCGGATATACCAAAGTTATGGCAACGGTTAAAGTTTTCTGAAAATGTCCACTGCGGCAAGGTCAAGGTCACAAGGTCAAATATGATGACCTCATCTGAAAGGTCTCATCACAAGGTATCCACATGCGAAGTATGAAAGCCTTAGCTCTGAGCAATCCAAAGTTTTCAAGGTTAAAGTTTTTGTGAACAAACACACAGACACACAGACAGACAGACAGACAGACAGACAAGTGAAAAACAATATAGGGCAAACTGACCTAAGCTCGGACAACACCCAAAGTCGCCCGAACTTCGGACACTTTCAAGTTACAGCTGACGCAAAACCAAAGCAAAGTGTAACACTCCGTTGGTTTCTATATATTTCTGTTCAATTTCGGACAATACTTGAATGTTTTGAGAAATATCTAACTGTCAGATATTTTTTAAAAACGAAATTTAGGGAGTGGTACAAATACCGGTTTCAGGAAAGAAATCATCGAAATATTTGTGTGAAGGTAAATTTTGAGTGACAATTCAGGGAATGAAGGAAGCGATTATAGTGTTTCAAATAAATGCACGTACATGAAGAAACAATTAGGCAGTCGATTAAATTTGTATTTAGTACTATAGAATTTATTCTTTGGTTTAGAATTGTGATTTTAATAACATGTCAAAATGACCTTAGTTCGGACACGTTTGACCATGGTTCGGACACAAGTAGACCAAAGTTCGGACACAAATCGACCAAGGCTCGGACACTTCCAGCTGCTGAATAAAATGGCGGGAACATTTTTGGTTTCACGCGGGAATTTCATAATCGACAGTAAAACAACAAAATAATATTGTTTTGCATGGTACAGTGCTCTAATGATATGGCGCCATTATATGCGATGCCCGTATGACGTCATATATTACAGTGTCGTCATAGTGGCCGTATCTCCGGTAACCAGTCAGCCAGACAAGTAAAAGCTGCATTAGAAATATGTCAAGTCCCCAGGCTTATGAAAGCTGTTCACAGTTTTGCTGTTTATAAGAAAAGCTGCCAAGATGTATAACGTTGCGAAATCTACAATTTCTGATCGCGTCAATGTAAATAAATAAAGGCAGGGTTAAAGTGTATGCTAAGAACAGGGTACAACCTCAACTCTCCAACACTGAAGAGAGGAAACTGATCGACATGTCCGCGAACAGGGCACTGTATGGTGTTGAAATGATTGATTAAATATTTGTGTTGTGTCACTTGTCGACTCTCATCTTTTGTTTAGCTCAATGTAACAAATAATACCAAGTTATCTAAATGTGTTACAAATGAACAATGCGTATCACATAACTCCAACTGTAGCCTATCTATTAGGATTAATAACTTCAATGTGTTACACTGTAGTTTTTACTAAGCATTATCATATTTTATAACGTATGAAAAGAATAACATTTAAAGAATTAATGCACATGTACAATATTGTTGCTAACGCACATCCCCTCCCGGTCCCCCCTAGAGGTTTTGTTTACGTCTACACGTGGTTAGATTACCGTAAATCATTTAATTATAACCGAGTAATTACTTGAACCATTACCTGCATATATTTTCATTCTTTACTGTTAGAAATTTCCTAAGATGTATTTGAACCACAAACGCTAAAATATGATGCGCATCACTTAGGACGGCGGGATAAGCACGGCTGTTGATCAATTATGATTACAATGACTGTTTAAACTCCTTGATCATTTTTATGTAGTTACTTAAATTAATCAACGATTTACGGTGCCCTGAAAAGTTTTTTTAACAGATGCATGTGTATTAAATTGTAAGCAAGTAGTAATCAAATGATACTGTACCCAGCCCATGGTAAAGGTGAAATCAATTTGAAAAGAATTAAAAAATGTGAGTTATTCTTAATGCTCAGCTTTTGCACGTGACACAAAACGTAGGGGAGAGTGGGGCAAGATGCCCAGTTGGGGTAAAACGCCTACGCCACGTGACACGGACAAACACGTGGTCAGATCGGTTATTTCTCTTTGCTGTGGTAGCTTTCAGGTTGAACGTCATCTGTCAATGGCGGGTTGCTCGGCCCGCGAAAAAGAAAATATTTCAAACGATTTTTTATGTTTAGGCGGTATATTTTCTAAAATTTAGTAGACAATTAAATAAATGCTGACTTTTTTTGGAACCAGATATCAACCTTCACTCGTTGTTGTACCAATTCACGTAAACTCTTAAACATCACAATGCTAGTTACATGAAGACATTGTCACATGGTTTAGCCTCAGGAATCGTGAAAATTCAAAATACCCTTTGGGGTAAAACCATGGGCGTTTAACCCCTCAATTCTCATGAAAAGTGTTTTGAATCTAGTAGTAAAGGTATTATGGGTAAAACGAAAGGTATAAGGGTTGTAAAACAACAAAGGGTTAGTAAGTCAGTATATTTGGGGGTTCATTTTTCAAGATTTGATTAGAAAAACATGTTTACAAACGGTTACATGCAAAATATATATAGCTTGGAGGGTTTTACCATATAAGGTAAAGTATTCCTGTAAGATTTCAAACACATATTGCCCCGACGATTATTCAAGGCAGGCGATTGTTCAAGGCTGGCGATTTTTTTTTCAAAGTCATAATATCTGTTTGCCATTTACAATAATTTAAACAAAAACATAGTTATATCAGAGTTTTAAAATGTGTATATTGTAAACGAAATTCTTGCCATAAGGTTTAACGTTGCGTATAAATGTCTATATACCGGAAGTATATAGACAAACAAAATTCATTAATTTATTTATATATACGTTTGCTAAATCTACCCCGGCGAGTATACAAGGCATTCGTTTATTCAATGATTTGAGGTATTCTTTTCGTTCTTCAATGGCTTCTAAATAAAGCCTGAGAATGCCGAAAATAATTTGAGAATCATTTGTTCTATATATTGATACGCTTCATTAAAAGCAAAATACATGTGTAATTGGATACCATAAATCTCTATTTCTTCGGTAGTGGAGGCCATAGGTCCACGCTACATTTTTGTTTCACAGGGTGATGCGTATGTGTATAAACGAAAAATAATGTAAGTTTATTAAATGTAAACTTAATTTACATATTTCATAGGCAAAACATAATATATCATTGACGTAGGAGAGAATCTCTCAGATCCATTGCATTGTTTATATAAGTATCTATGTTTTATACAGCATATTGCTTGTCAAATACCTAAAAGATGTAACTTTAATGAACACTTGGATCTGAATAAAATTGAATTTGTAGATATAATATATTCAGAGTTCACACCTGTTATGGTAACAGGCGAAGAGCTGAGATAATCGACAGAAATGAGCAATGTACGTTGCAGAAAACTTATATTGAAGTCTCATTTCCCAGATAAGAGATGCCAATTGATGGAGGTACTGAATTAAGCATCTACGTCGCCAGTCTCTGAAAAGGGACCCTCGAGTGTAAAACAATCAGATCATGTACTCCTAGAACTGGTCTACAACTACTACTGGTTTTCATCTTTTTTCTCCAGAACAAAAAGACCTAGAAGGTTGTAATACTGTGTGCAAACTCTGTAGCCAATGGGGATTCTAACTTGTAAATTTGGTGACCCTGTGACCCCACATATTGGCCACAGCCTAAAAAACCTTTGAAAATGAATTTTGAACTGATATTTTATGGCACTTCAATCACTTTTTAGTGTATCCCTAATAAAATACCTGAGGGAGAGTCATCTCATCATTTAGATATGTGAGTCCTAACTTGGGTTTGAGAAATGCAGAATTGAGAAAAAAAAGTAACTTTGCAGTTAATCTTATTCAGTAGGAATGTGAAATACATGTCGAAGATCAAGTCTCCATTATGGACATGTTTGTCAAATTGATGTAATCAATGTGAAATGAGAACTTTTGAATAGCTTTTAACTGAATATTGTGAATATTATAAAAAAAAGGCCCTCACAGGTCAAAACATAAAATCTATTTTCATCTTCTTCTCCAGAACAAACGAGAAGGAATATTGCGTTCAGAATGTTTGGATGAAAAGGCTTAGAACCTTAAAATTGTGCAGATATTATTTTGCCACGGTGATTCTAAATTGTTCTATGTACCATGAGATTCATCACATTGCATGTTCTCTCTAAGCCTTATACATTTAGATCAGTGCTGCCAGTGTTAAGTGCAAGGGAGTGGCTATTACGTAATTTGGCTGTAAAAGCACAGCTGGCTTGTAACCAGAGCCAAGGGGTAAAAGTATTGCATAATCTCCTGTGTGATGACCTTACTGAGTGCTCTCTCTCAATTTCAAGACTAAGATTTGTCAGGGCTAGGGATTGTGCATTATATTGAGACAATTTATTTCTGTCTTCATCATCAAACAATAGAAGCCCTGATGAGCTACAGAGCCCATGGCTCTATTTTTGGTTAAGAACTTTTGAAATTCAAGATTGTTTGATCAGATGTTCTGCTTTATCTTCTTGTTGAATAATATAATTAAAGACAAAATCATTGTCTAATCGCAAATTGTTTATATTATTCTGTGGGAAAATGATATATGGGGTAAAACACCTACCCTGGGCAACTTGTCCCACACACAAGGGCGTTTTGCCCCAGATAAAAGTGTTAGCCTACAATTTCTCGTAAGTCATGCGCTAAAAAACAATGTCAATCATATAATATTGATTGTTTACACAAAAGAGATTATTTAACACCGAAAGTGTGAAAATAACCCCAATATATTAAATGTAGCAAGACTTTATGCTTAGCATGGGCGTCTTGCCCCACTCTCCCCTACTTACCAGCATGTGAATAGATGTAATGAATTATCCTGCCTACTAATTACTTTCAAAAAGTATTTAAAGTACATTATAGGCTGAAACAAATATCGCACTGCAGTTTATCTGTCACCTTTTTGGTGTCCATGCTGGACTGGAAACGAACTGTCCGAACTTCGGGCGACCCTGTCCGAACCAAGGTCAAAACTGTCCGAACCTTGGACGAATTGGTATACTCGCCTAAAACTGCTAAATTACATATTTATTCATATAATGAACGAATATAGTGTTTGGAATTTTGAACAATAATCCCGTTCTCGACTTTCACCACTTATTGTTGGCTGTTAAAGAGTCAAATATTGAAAATACAACGAGCGAAAGTATTTAGATCGGAACACTGTCCGAACCTCGTCAGTTTGCCCTACCCCCGGAATCTCCGATTCGGGGGCATAAAAAACAAAGCATTATTTCATTTACCTCAATGCTAGGGTGAAGAGCGTATGCGCTGAGTTCAAAGCGAATCTGATCGTTCCCTTTCCCAGTGGCGCCATGTGCTACATACTGGGCCTTCTCTTCTATAGCGATCTTCACCATAGCTCTGGGGGTGAAAGTTCACAGCAATGAAATGACATAGCTTTTTAAGGCACCTATTACCACAATGAACACACCATCTTTGTTTGATCTCCCTTTCATTACTCTGAAATATCATGGTTTTCACAATCAATCACTTGTTTAGTTTATCGAAAATCTCAAAAGCCAGACTGGTTTGCAGACTGTTTTTGCAACGTGGCCCTCTTAAATTAGCCAGTAATTGCCTTACGGAAAGGCAGCTATTTAGAACACTGCCTGTAAGGATGATCAGAATGGATGCTAGAGCCTACGATCTTGTCATTGAGACCTTTTGGAGCGGAGTTTAAAGATCCACTATTGTTAAAAAATCTTCTCTTGGACATGGTTAACACTATCTGAGGGTCCCCTCTGAGTTTAGATATGATCTTGTATTTGAGGTAATTTTTGCAATGATTCTGAGAAACGAAGGTCAATGACTTATGTTGGCAACGTGTTCATATACCTGACTAATAATTCTTTCTCTAAATCCTTGAGAGATTTTTAACATGAAAACAGTATTGACTTGTAACCAACCTAGCTATAAGTGGCCTGGCTAGAGCTGTCCCCAGGAGGTACCGATCTTCATACAAGGCGTTGGCTTGAACTGCTGGCCAGATGAACTCTTCAACAAACTCCTTCTGTAGGTTGGGGGTTATCATCTGAAATATGAAATGAAATCTTTGATTAGATGATTGTTTGAGACATGCAGTTATCCACCACCAATATTCAAATAGTACAGCCCAGGGATGCAGATTCAAATGATATGTACCTTCTAAATAATCATTTTAAATTCAAAGGAACTCGTTTTCAATAGCGACATAATTTTCGTAAACTCTGTACTACTACTACTACTGTACTACAGCCTCTCTCTGATTGTATGATGGCTAGCTGGCTTGTGGTGTGAGGGAGAATAGCCATGAGGGAGGGGGGTTGGGCAGAGGTCAATTGAAAATGGTTACAAAATCCTTATTATTGGTGCTACAGACATGAAATTGGATTTGTTTATAAAAGAACTAACATGCCAATATAATAATATAAAATCTCTCATCCCTAAAAACATAAATAAGGATCTTATTTCTGCCATTCCTATAATTTATGGAATTGGTGAGATCTTGTTTAACTGGTCCCCATATATCTGGAAACCCGGCTGCACTGTAGTATTTCAAATATCCTCTATACATTTCTATGCCTTGCTATCTGGGAAATGTTCAACTGTGACCAAATTGTTTTGATAAAGAGGGTCAGACTGTATATATCAAACAAGCAGAAAGACCCTACTTTATCCTCTGCCCAATGGAAAATCTGAAATATACTGAACAATGATTATGATTAAGGTTTATTCTTTAACTAATCGCTTATCACTCACATTTTTTTTATTGAAAATTGTTATAAGCTATTAAAATCATTGGACATAAATTCACCCTATTCAAGAAAAATTTTCTACATCCCAAGTTTGTTGAGCTCAGCCTTACAGTTTTGAAGTTCTGTTCTGGAAGCAAAATTGTAGTTTTATATTAGAAACCTGGCAATAAGGTACAAACCCTTTTGACCCATTTGTGTCGTTGTCCACTCATAGATTAATAAACACAATGTGACCTTTCCTGTTATATGTTGCAACATAAATGTTGTAATCTGAGAGATAATTTTGTTGAACTGTATCAGTCTACTCTGAACTAATTATTGATACCTCATCCCATTCACGAACCTAACATACTGCCAGGATTCCAGAAAGTGACAGCAAAATTCAAATGATCCAATTTAACCCAATCTTCAGCTGTTTAAGAGAAACTTGACGTTATTTTGGTCATTCTCAGAGCGTGAACAACATGAGCCAGTCGTTTATTGATTCCCAGGCAGTTGAGGGTTTTATTTAGTCGTCCACACAGGCCAAACACTCTCGTAGCAATGAAAGTCACATCCTACATCTTAGTCTTACAACCTTCATTAGCTATAATTTCATATTGCCTCTAATTTCATTAAACAAACAAAAGCTGATAACACTGTTTATTGAGTAAGGAGATTTCCGCAATGGAGCCAATTGATTCTGTAGCCGATAAATAATCAATAATGTCAGGTTCTACAAATTGCCATGCTCAGCCTGCAAGCTGCTAGCTAAAAAAGCAAATGTAATGAAATGTGTAATCCTCAATATTGCGTTTTGGGTATGTCATTGTAAAATTACAATTTATATTAAAAGAAATTATTACAAATTTCTTGATATTGACGATTTATATTATCAATACATAACTGCAGTTTGATACTATTGGGCATATTTTTTCTCAAGTTGTGGAGTTCAGGGTTTTCGCCCCCCCCCCCCCCCCTTTGGAATCTTTTTGCATGTAAATGTGATGGATCCCCAAGCCTACTTAACTAACAAATTAACTAATGAAATGCTTCTTGACATTTGTCACAAATCCTGCTATCATCAAACATGAACCATTTCAACTTGTCTTGACATCGTTTATATGAAACCAATCAGTTTTAATAAAGAATTTACAAGCATGTTAATAACCCTTATACCTTAACTGGAATTCAAGAATATTCTTGGTTAGCCAATCTTTAACCTGAGACTGATCTCACATTATTTTTTTTGTAACAAATTATTACATAGATTCCACTTTATTGGCTGCTAATATTGTTTGGCACCAGTTACTTTAGCAACTAAAGTGTTAACCTACCACAGAAATACAGCTTTTATTTCAAAGTTCACTGCAAATCAGTGTAATTGTGATGACTGGTTTCCTACACAAACCAGAACAGTCACATCCAAGGCAAGGTGACAAATGTGGTTTATAATTGAAACCAGGAATTCAGTGAAATTCTGAGTTTAAATAACTAATTCATCATTAATCACGTGAACCTTCATCATCTCACCCTTGATGACCATCACAGCTATCAGTCCTACATCAAACTCCACTTACCGGGTCAGAGGGAGGTTTCAGTTGGTTCCAACTTAGAACACCCCCTTTTGTGCATCCAAATTAAAGGGACCTCCAAAGTGACCCCCCACTTTCTATGAGTGAACACTCCCCTAAGAAATGAACTACACCCCCCCCCCCTTTCTATGATTGAACACCCCCCCCCCCCCCCCTCTCTCTATAAGTGAACCCCCCCCCCCCCCCCACACTTCCTGTGAGTGAACACCCCCCCCCCCCCCCAGATTACTTTATATAGAACCAATGAATAAAACCATCAACATAGAGAAATAAGCATTTCAGCATCACAATTTCATAGATACAGCTACTAACCTTGTTTGCACCAAACTTGATGGCCTTCGCTTTCACGGCCTCATAGTCCTCATCTTGGCCGATGTTAGCCTGAAATTAGATTTAAAAATGTTCGTGAACGTCAGGTATAATGTTATGTTTGAACTTTTACTAAATTTAGTATTAATTCATTATTTCAACATATTGTACTTTTGTACTTGTGAGTTCAAACTCACATCCTCCGAGTCAGGCAGCAATGACTGCACCAACCCCTTACCCACTCAGAGATTTGTTGGTGTGGGTTCAAATCCTTGTGAAACATTGATAACACGGGAGTCATAATGCACCATGTATCTACCGGTATTATTACATTAAGGTTTCTGATATCAATATTAACCAGCGTAGAAAACTCCCGCCTACCCGACCGCCCGAGACGGTATTTTTTCCAGTCGGACGGCGAAATTTCAAAAGCAGCCTGTCCGGTGGTCGGGTAGATATTTTACTACATATTTTCCACAATAACAGACAGGGAAATCTTTCGTCAGTCTGAGGTGTAATGGTATTGTTTTACCCTTGTCGGCTTCTGTTATGGTGATGGTGGTATCCAAAGCCAGCATAGATGAAACATTCACATGCAGCAAGACCCTCAAGCAACTACTCAAAGCCAACGGCAGAGGAACCAGCACATCAAGCTCCAACCAAAGAGGATGCATCTACAAAATTCCATGTCATTGTGGCCAAGAGTACATCGGAGAAACGCTACGACCAATCAACACTAGGATCAAGGAACACCAAGCGTCCGTCAACAAACTGGACCAGACATCCGCCCTATCTGAGCATACCCGGAAAAGGATCACATCATCAATTGAGAATCTACCAAAGTCCTGTCAACCAACAACAACAACTGGCGCCAAAACTCCAAGAAGCGATTGACATTCGAAAGGAACATCCTGCAATAAACCGCGATCAAGGCATCTTCCTACCATGTGCTTGGGATTCACTCATCTAGAACTTCTATCTCCTGTCGGAGTAAATATCCGAGGAGCACCAAACCAAACCAAATCCAAGTATCCCTACCTTCCATTCACTCCTGTCGGAGCAAATTATCTGAGGAGTCCCCACCAATCAACACATATCAGCTCCAATCACCATGCAACAACTTCAAAGCCACCCACATCAACAATTGGACTCTCTTCCAATCAACTGTAATTATTGTTTGTTTTACAATTTCAATAAAGCCAATTGGCAACCCTCGTGTCATCATGTGTGTTTATTTACATCTTCAATAAAGCCTACAGTCCATTATCTACTTACTCCCCCTCATGCTTGTATTGCAAATCCTCAGTGTATACCATTCTCATGCATGTTAATCTCCCTGATTGAGTTTCCTCACCATTGTTTTGTTTGGTTTATAAATGTACCATATTTTGTTATTTCCTTACATTCCGTCTGATGAAGGAGTGAGTATGTACTCCGAAACGTTGTGTATTTCACATTAAAGAAATCTTCCTGTTCTTATGTATAGCACTTCTAAATGTCCTTCAAAGAACATTTAGTTATATTCAACATTCTAGATCTTACCCAAAGGCACTTTTCTGAATGCATATTTTATATTCTTTATTAACTTGATGAACTCCACAAATTATTAAAAACCAAAGTCATCGTTTGAAAGGCATATATCGGCAATGTTTGTAAAATTTGTCATGTTTGTGAATCCATTTCAGTAGATATGACGATACAAATAAATATGAGTTAAGTTGGATATATCAGCATACTATCAATTGTAATTTATATTAGTATATTTTTAAAATGGCTCGTCAATGTCAAGAAATAATTAATTGCGTCGATGGGCGAATACTTGTGTAATTAATGTAATCGGAAATTATTATAATTGTGGACCAGATGTCATGTCATGTTAGCCGATATAATACGTTATACAACATTTTTTCGAGGAAGGACTGATGATTCAACATGATGATATATGTTTAAATGAAAATTTGGCTGATATTTAGAAATTGACCAGCTGTTGATAGGGAAACAAGAGAAACAAGTTCAACCAGATGTATAACAAATGTTTGGTACTTGCAGTAAGTTTTATGTGAGTGTTGAAAATCGGACAGGTAGGTTTTCTTCCGGACTGGTAATTTATTTCAGTTAGTAGTCCGGCTGTCTGGCTTGGATTTTCTAGAGTTTTCTACACTGTATTAACTATCTATCAGAGACAAGACAAGAAAGATTTACATATGTGCTCTAATGTGTTGAGATAAATATTTATTTGACAACTATTTAAGAAAAAGATTAAAAGACATTTTATATTAGGGCGAAACAAAATTATTTGGATGGTTCACCACAAATTCTCTTACCATGATTTTGTCCAACTGGAAAAACAAATTCCTACTCCAAATCCCCCCCTAAATAAAAATGTTACCAAATTGCCCCTCCATATTAAAATGTTGCCATGTTTTAACCCAGTCTGACCGAAATCAACCATAATCTGGGGAATAAAGGTTGCAAAATTGTGCCGGGATACGAACTCATATGTTTGAAAAGTTTCCTCACCAAACCGTCTGATAACAGCCCGTAGGCTCGCATGTTCTGACACTATTCATGTAGCCAATCACAGAACACCCAACAGAAGCTTTCAGTACGATAAGCTAGGGGCAAGTAACTCCCAACAGCCACACTTTCGTTGGTTTCCATGACATGAGGCATGTGTTAACCCATGATGTGATTGGTCAGCTATATGACTCTGCACTAAACTGGTAGAGAACGCGCGCCTTTACAAGGGTGCTCTCAAACCTTGTGGAGAGGAATCTACAGAACATGTTCGTATCCCGGTAGATGAATTATTTGCAAAATGTATTCCTCGAAACAAGGTCGATTTTATAATCAGACTGCCTATTTTCCTTACCTGAAATTTTTAATTTACACTAGTAGAACAAAGTTGCTTTTTTATACTCCTCCCTTTAGACATCTTGCCCCCCCCCAAAAACTGAAAAACAAGTAATCAGTTTTGGCTGGCCTAAGAGAGAATAATTAACTGTATGGCTTATGTTATAAATCAGATACTATATATCTCCATTTCATCTTTGGTGACCAGTTTAATTTGTGAATAAGTAACTCTAAACCTTAATTGACATTTGGATAACCATGACCCTATAAAACAAACCACGAGTGTTGAAACACATGCACCAGTAGACCCCTCTGATTCATTACCGGGGGCTGAACATATGATACAACCCAAACTCAACAATTCCCATATAGTTAGTAGCATGCATACATGCATGCATGAATCTAATAATGAATCATACAAAGCACTTTCATTTTTCAACTTTTATAGGAGCGTTCATATCTTCATCATAACTATTAGGGGTTTTTGCTTTGTACATTTGGCAACATTTTAATGAGGTAAGATTTTGGATAACCTTTTTTCTCTCCAATTTCATACACACAGCACAAAAATAGGCTTTTACCTCGCCTTTCATAAGTTAAATTAATTTTCACTTTCCTAAATATAAAAGAATAAGAGTGATATATCAAACATTGCTGTAACGCAGTAGGTTTCCAAATTCTTGTTTCAGAAACATTGTTTCATTTGGAATCACATTATCTGTACTACTAAGTATTTTAAACTCTTTTACTTTTTGGGGGATTTGAAACCACACCCTCAGGTACCATTTGCTAGCACTGAATGTCTCAAAATATTCTTCATTTATCCATTTAGTGGTGTCATTAATTGACTAAATGGCTAAGCTGTTAAACCCACACCCTCAGAGTCAGAAACCAATAACCAGCACTGAATGTTCAAACAGATTATTCAATCAGCCACCAAGGCCTCAGTGAATGAAGGGAACAGCTGCATTTACATATAGAGATAGCTCCTTAACATATTATATATATATATTATATATATATAGTAACATAAAAATAAACCAAGAACATATTTTTACGCTTAACCAAAATAGAATATTCTCTCTGGAAAAAGTATCACATTGAGAAGTTACATATATAAAAAGAATAACAGAAAAGTTCTTTAGAGGGGCTGTATTTATTTTTTCAAATTTTCCATTTATAATGATAGTTTGTGTCATTAAAATTTACTTTAGAGGGTAAAACACTTATTACACAAACCAACAGTCTGTCATCCAGACCCAAGAGCAAAAATTAAATGGAGCCTTCATAAGTCTAAGAAATGTTGAAATTAAGTATTGTTCAGGTCTCCCATTTTTATTTCCTATCAAATATTGAAAAATAAAATAACAGTAAAAAAAAAAAAAATTCAGGGACTATATGTTAGTCTAACAAACCAATTATCCAGAGTGGTAATAACGGTGTTGCGTATAAAGCCAAAATTGCATGGCAGCCATTTTACTGAGAACACATTTTATTATTTTGAATGACAAAAATGATTCCCATGGCTTTACTGAGCCATGCACATTCATTTTTAACTTGATTTTCCGAAGCAAGAAGGGTGTTTTACTTTTGGTGAAAATATTTTTCAAATACATTTCATCGACTTATTTGAGCGTAAAAATGTGCTACTGTCCCTTTAAAACATGCTCTTTTAAATAATTCTTCTTTAACAAGTAAATAAGAATCTTCAATGTTCTTTAATAGAAACAGCAAACATGAATCATAATGATTCATTGAATGATATTAAGCAAAACAGAATAATCGCTTGGAAAGCAGTAGCGGTTTCATCTATGGAAAGAAGAATCAAGTTGAGGTGACATCAGAAGTTACATATTATGTAAGCATATACAACAGAGTATCAGATTTCAGTTGTATTTAAAGAATTCTATGTTTCCGAGTAAATCAGAATATTCCACCAAGTGAGGCCTGTGGCATGCTGAACGTTTCCCCTCATCACACTGCAGACAGTAATCAACTCCAAACAGAGAGGTCAATCTGCTGCATACTGCATGACAATGATTACCTCTCCTCGCTCCTAGCGAGGGATCCTTCGACTGGAGCGTATTTTCCGAAAATGAAAATAATTATAGCTGTTCGTTTCTACAAATCTCACATTGTCAGTTAACATGTCAGAAAGAAAAAAAACAACTATGTTTTATTTAATTTTATTTTAGAGAAGATAAAATATACATCAAACTCTTCACTGCTACACACCCTTCACTGCTACACTAAGTCTCTTACTTGATTCTTGGTGTATTAATCACGGTAACATAGTTACAAATCATATGAAGCTGTTAAATGTCTCAGATATTTAGAGTTGTGTTAATTGACAATCATTGATGGAAAGCTAAACATTTAGGTTTCAGTTGAATGAAGACCCAATAATTAAAATGTCAAAAGTTTGATAAAACTTACATTCATTTAAAGCAAATTTTCATATTCATATATATTCATCTCAACCTGGAAACCAGGCTACTATGTTTTTCTGGCTTAACTTTGAATTAAAATTAGCGAAACAAAGTGCCCTGGTTTCCAGGATGATATTCATAATAGAAATATGGATATTTGTTCAACAATTCAACTATTCATTATAACAATGTATCACCTACCAGGTATGCTATCACTTCGTATCCCTGCTCTATAAGCCAAGAGAGGATACATGACGTATCCAATCCACCGCTGTAAGCTAACACTACACGTTTTTTTCCTCCAGTTGAACTGTCTGCCATTTTCAGCTGCAACACAATCAAATTATTGTCAAGGAAATGGTAGCTGGAGAGGAAATAATCGTTTTGAAGGTTCTTCTTTATCATTTTGTAGCATGTGATATGATCAGTAACTCCCAACCTACATATTGGAGGATAATGGAATGGTAATATACATACCTTTTTAATTTTGTGCATATCAGATTGAACAGTTGTACACAAGAACAATAGTAAACAATTTCATTTACTACACAAATCTAAGGAAAATAACAGACTTGACAGTCTCTCATTTTAATCTCATTAAACTCATTATCACACAATGTTAAACTCTGTCATATGTTTATGGTAAAGACAGTAAAACAATGTAATACATACTTATGATAAACAATACATCCCTCTTGCTCAGATAATGAAACAATGTTATACAAATTTCCTATAAATAATAGAGAACCCTGTGGTTAAGACAATAAAATAATGTAAAACAAACTTATTACAAACGAAACATTATATCTCATTTTTTAAGAAATAATGTAAAACCAAAACATATTCTTGAAGACAAGATAATAAAACAAGGTCATACACACTTATAAACCATGCACATCCATGTGGTTAAGAAAATAACACAATGTCATACAAATTTATCATAAACAATAAATATATCTGTTGATAAGACAATAATTTCACATTGTTTTTATTTATCAACCTGTCCAGGGAGCTGCACCTCTCTTACCTGTCAAAGAAAATTAATGTCTTCTAGTGACCCAGATACTGGTCACTGAGAGATTCAACACACTGCCTCTAGTGTCCCCTTTATCATTATCACAAGGCTTGTTATGGTTCAGGGTTAGATCTTAACTCACAGAAAGGCTGAGTTCAATTGACATTCAATCAAATTTTCAGAGAGCTATTTTGTTTGTTTTATATGGGTTTTTTTTATAAGAAATATATAATATTTAAAAATTTAACAGGAAAACGTTATCATTTGACTCACATATGCAGAAAATATTCTAACTAAAATGTTAACTTTATGTTCAAATAAACCATCCTTGAACCTTCTAAATACATATGATAAAACATGTTAACATATCTAATTATACTTAAATCAAATCTACATTATTGGTTTAGAGTGAGAGAATGTTTAGTATGAAAATGTCCATCGATTGCAACTCGCATACAATTTAACCCTTTGTACACAAACTGATGATGCAATAGTTTGCTGGTTGAAGAGTGCATTGCAAGAAAAACTTCCACAGGAAACATGAAACATGTCATACATAGACATTTTGAAATAATATTAAATTGCTGATTAATGAATTTAATTTTAACATCATATTAGTTTTCAAATTCATACTTTAGTTTCCCCTCTTTTTACCAATGGTTGTAAGATGCACAGAATTTAACAAAACAGGTTAATGAACTGAGGATACAAAAAGTTGTTAATAAGAAATATGGTATGGTCTGCAGATGATCAGGTTGCTAAACGTTATTAATAGACGAACCATACATGGTTGATGATTGATTGTCTTTGCAATAAACACTTAGATTCCAAGGTAATAAATCTTTTATTTCTAATCTGAGTGCAAACCATGTTATGATGCAATAATGTGGCAATGGCACATTTCAAGTGGGGCTGCATTAAAATAAATGTGTTTACTGCTAATTCAGCATATTCTAGGGAAGGAGTTCAATCAAATCAATAATCCTTAAATTCACATGTAACACAATTTAGTCCATACCTATAACATTCCATACCGTGTAGTACTTACTAAGCTTAGCAAGACTATTAACAGGATGTCTTTCCGGTAAATAGCACAATATTTCTTAAAATAATTCATTATAATTTACAAACAAAAATTCACAAAACGTTAACTCATTGATAAATCAACAATTTTACAGTTTCTTGCCTAGTCCAATGGTTTCTCACTATGTGAAATATAAAAAAAAATTCGTGCAAATAATGAAGTTTGATAAACACAATCAATTGAAAATTCATTAAGTAAATTATTAGCAGACAAAATGCCATCCTTGGGCCACAATCCCTCCCCGAGTCCTTTCACTGGCAGATAGCACAGAAAAAAGCGATATCAGATTTTAACGAGGTCAAGTAAGTGAACTAAAATAAGTAGATCATGTACTGCAGTTGAAATGTCAAAGCAGAAACACGTCTTACCTCGACAACGTAAAATGCCAACTCACACACACCGTAAATCGACAGTGACAGCCGTGTTCTCAGAGCTGACTGTGTCACAGAGTTTCCTTGCTTCAACCCGACTGGTCACTGACTACTGTACACGTTGGGAGAGCAGCGAGCCGAAATGATGAGTGCATCCAATAGTGGACTCGTCTATCTGGGGATGGGGGGTCGTAGAATGTCAATGGTGGTGTTGCTCCTCTAAGAGTTGAAACTGGAAGATATAATTGTACTTCTCTAAAGGAGAGAACCTGTTTTCATTGTGATGCTTTTATTGACGATGAGCGCCATGTGTGTTGCTCTGTCCATTTAATTTCTTTTGAAAGAGATGTCCTTTTTAGTAAATGTCAGGAATTTAATGCTAGTTTTATATGGTTTTAATGAGGTTGGTAAGATACCGGGTAATATTTTTACTGTCCAATCCACAGCCAAAACCTGCTACCTCATTTTAAAGCGGCGACAGGCCCTTTTGTATGGTTAACTTACAGTGTAAATAGTTGTTTTATATGTCCTTTATTCTTTTAGTTTCCTGTTTTACACGTTTATTGGACTCTCATAAGTCTGTAAAAAATGGCTCAACGTTTTAAGTCTGTGGTTTTTATGTATGTGATATATATATATATATATATATATATATATATATATATATATATATATATATATATATATATATATATATATATATATATATATATTTATTTATATATATATATATATATATATATATATATATATATATACTGTACCCGTATTTTATGAGGTTGAGGTGAGACTCCAATCAATTATCTGTCTGTCTGTCTGTCTACTTAGCTGACGTGTCTTTATGAGACCACGTACCGTTGTGTTCTTCTGAACTTTAGACTTTGACAATACCTTGCTATGAAAGAGAGTGTCAAGCAGAGTTTCTTTAGTACCAGCATAAGAACATTACAATGGTTCCGTACAAAGTGCACGGTAAGCAGATAATGATAGGTGGAGGGACAGGAGATTGTGTGGGCTTATATAGGAGGTAATACATGACAGAATGATAAGTGGAATAGTGACACAGCTCAACGGCTACGTTACCACTGTTTTTCATCGAGCTAAAGGAGGATTAATAGCCGTATTCTTACAAAAATTACCATTTTATTGTATACTATTGGAATGGGGACTCTGAGAGATGGGGATATCGAGTGTCCAGATCTAGCTAACTCTAAACTTACTTTCAAGGGATAAGTGAAGTTACCCGGTTAAATTTTATGAACTGTCGTCTTTGATGTCATCATCATCATCATCTTCATCATCATCATTATCATTATCATTATCATTATCATCATCACTCGTTTATTACTCAAAATGACCCACCATCGGTGGTACATAATGTAATATACATATAATGTAAAACAAGATAACTGCACATATCAGATATATGAATCAAATTGGTTACAAACAATAAACTTAGATAGATGTTTGAGGGTAGAAATTTTACTTGAAAACAGTTGACGAAATTTTAACAAACTTGGCCAGGAACAATAAGATTATTTTGATAATAACATATATAAATCCATTTAAAAAGTTACGTTTAAATATATATGATCAAGACTAAAGGGGGAGGGGGTGGGGAGGTGAGGCTGGGTTCAAATTAGTGCAAGATAAATTGGTTTCGCACCAGGGAACGCTAGAAGGCTGCATTGATCTCCGCGCACTAATCTCCCATGCATGACGTATGATGCAACAGGGGATTTGAAGTGAATGGTAACCGATTTCGTTAGAGTAGGGCCTAGAAAATACAAACCATATGTGGCACCAATTTAAAATCCTACAACACACAAAAAGGTCTTGCTCATCAAACGTGTGAGGGGTCAATCACGGAATTTGTCGCTTTTAGACTTTTTTTCCCACTAAGTTGGGTATAACTTGTAACTAAACATTAATTTGAATTTTTTTCTGAATGTTGATGTATATCATGCATCTGATTGTGGATGATCGAACCAGACTGATGTATAATGTATCATCATCATGGTTTGTCTACATGCAAGGAATATAAATAAATAATGAAAAGGGTAGATATACCTATATACACACCAAGGAACCTTAGATTATGTCATATGTGTAAAGATGGTCACATTGAGAACGAGTTTCATTTTATCATAATATGTTCTGCCTACAATCATATTCGTAAGTTATATATCCCTGCAAACTATTATTATTATCCTTCATTGCATACATTTAATGCCTTGATGTCTGCTAATTACTCCAGTGTTCTGCGAAACCTGGCTATGTACATTTTCTATGCTATGAAGCAACGTACTAGCTGCTTATTGGCTGTATGATAAGATGTAATATGTATAATGGGCCGATGGCCTACATGAACCTGAATACAGATATATAGAAGGAGTGTTGGAACCCCAATATAGTCAGACACCCCATTAGTTACACACTATATAATATGGGTGAGTGAACAAATAGTACAAGGCTGTTACCCGTTAGGAACATGAAACAGTCCAACTCTTACCCCACTTGTTGGACAAAAATGACAAAGATTAGATTTGATTTCGAGCAGTTTTAATCATTGCTTATCATACCTCATCACAATCATACATACATAGCACAGTGCTTGGTACTGCACAAATACTGCATTGTCTCGTTCAATCTAATCAAGCTGTATTCAAACTAAAGCCACTGGCCTGTATTACATTATGCAAGGGTACATGTTAATATACAAGTAAATAGATGTTATCATTACGCTTATTTGTTATGATTCTTATCTCAATTTCATTGGGTAGAATATGTACATAGCAAGATTCTGAATTCTAAATTTAATAACTACGAGAATCTGACTGTAGAGAGATGGCCATACAACAATTCTTTAAGATGTTTAGGAGTACACCCACACCGCCTAATTATATATAAGAGTAATAAAAACCAATACCGTCTAATTAACAGAGTAAAACAAACCCATACGCTTAATTATACGATTTCCCAGATCACCAACGAATTGCAGGTGTTCATCCATAATGCGGCTTATATCTATTAGGTAGGTATTAGGGTAGACCTGTAGATGATGGGAAA